>JAHKKF010527711.1:28049-50067 GCA_019740295.1 Labeo calbasu | reverse complement strand
TTTGTAAATGAATAAAAATATTCATATTAATTATATATTGATCATTACAGTTAGTTCATTGTTCATTAATGTTAACAAAAGCAACTACATTTTTTTAAATATATCAGTAAATGCTGAAATTAACACACTCTAACAAGGAACTTTTAGGTTTTATCAATCTTAATGTTACAAATGGACTCATATTGTAAAGTGTTACCATTACATCAACAATCAAGCTAAAGGTGTCCATCTTTAAATATCTACACAAAGGCCACAGTATTGAAATTGCATACATATGGAACTGCTTCTATTCTAGAACATTTGTGGTTATCTAATCAAAATATAGAAATATGTTAGTGACACAACGGGCAAAAGTGCAGAAGAACTCGCAGCTGTCCGGTATCACACACACTGGATGCGTCGCGTTCAATTCAAGCGGCGGTCTACAAGACTTTATTTGATCACCAAACAGGCAAAAGTATAGTGCTGTCCTTTCTCCACTAATGCAGCATCTAGTCAAGAAATTCATCGCTTAGTAATGACATGAAAACATACACTACAGTATACTGTACACACAGTTTTGTTGTCGATGTTTTAAATCTGCCTTGGAAGTGTCCCGCTCTGTGCAGCGCGTAGTGTCACGTGTCTAAACAAACGGCACATGCTGTCAGTGATTTCCGCCACTAGAGGCCGCTCTTGTGCTGTATAACAAAGACTATATGGCTGTATAATGACAGTCTTCTCAGTCGCTCCAGTAACGGACCCAACCCGGAAAAAACTATCAGCATGGATTTTTGCCGATAACCGATAGTTCCGCCAATCAACTATCGGTGCCGATTAATCGGCAAAACTGATACATTGGTCGATCTCTATTAAATAGTCCATGTGACATCAGTGGTTCAACTGTAATGTTATAAAGCTACGAGAATACTTTTGTGTGCGAAGAAAACAAAATAACGACAATTTCTTCTCCTCTGTGTCAGTCTTAGCCACACATTCATAAGAGTACCACGACACATGCGTGTGGTGCTGCTAACGCTGGAGCCAGCGCTCTGATGTGGAACCCAGATGTGCTGCACCTTGTTTTCAAGCAGAGCACAAAAAGTATTCTTGTAGCTTCATAACATTACGACTGAACCACTGATGTCACATAGACTATTTTAGCAATGTCCTTACTACCTTTCTTGGCCTTGAACGTGTCAGTTGCGTTGCTGTCTAGGCAGGGTCAGAAAGCTCTCGGATTTCATCAAAAATATCTTAATTTGTGCTCTGAAGATAACATAATTAATGACAGAATTTTCATTTTTGGGTGAACTATCACTTTAAACCATGTAAGTGTTAAATGAGCTGAAAGTATTACACTATTGATAGCTGAAAGAATAATTATAAATGAACACACGAGGAGAGTCTGTGTATGAAGGACTTAAGAATTCGACAAAGTTTTGTGCTCACAGATTCCGTGTGGGCCTGATAATGATTCACACACAAACACAAACCCAAAGCACATGATGAATCACAATAAAAACATGAAAAGCAACATCCTTTCCAAAACAAGTTTAACAACACAGACATATAAAGGGCACGCAAAATATGGAGGTGTCTACTCCGTTATAATAACCCAAGAAAACCCAACAGAATGCTAAAAGTGCTTCAGTCAAACTCGTAAATGAGCAAATTTTCATGATTTGCGCATTTACAGGCAGCAGCATGAAGAGGGAAATCATTGGCTGTGGTGTACCGCAAATCTTGGGGGCCCTGCCCACACACTGCCATTAAATACTCTCATGACATACTTTTTCTCTTTATCCTGTTCTGTTTAGAGAAAAACTCAGTTTAGCTTTCTAGATTTAGAAAGTCTGGTGGGCTAAAACTAGTGAAATATATATATATATATATGTATACACATATATAATTGAAAAATTATTTTTTAAAAAAGCTAGCTAGTCATGTCTCACCTTTGCAGTCCCTCAACAGGAGTAGGTCCTCACTGAGCCAGACTCTGCCCTTGGAGATGCTAAAGAAACAAGTGAGAGATTTAGTTAAAAAAAAAAGAAAAAAAAGAAAAAGTATTTCTAAACAGCATTATACAGCATTCACGTCAGCACCACTTTCTCATAAGGAAACAATGTTCCTAAAATGTTTATCTGAAAACTAACACAACATCACTGTGTCATAAAGTTATTTCAGACTAATTGCGGGGATTTCCACAAAGCCTTGCTTATCTTTAGGTATCAATCCGGGGTATTTTTTCCACAAGTCTTTCCTCCTATTTCTAATTTCTTATCTGAATTATGGTATTTCCCATTCTGTTGACTGCCGTGAAATAGTATAACATACTGTATGTCTCCTTACTGGTCACATGTATGTTGTTGTATGTATGTTAGTACGCTATATTTCTCACACACACAGCGATCAAACAAAATTCAAGCAGTATTATAACTGAAACTATCTCCACATCTTGTAGATGTATCTAGTTTTGTGTATCTACATTGTCAATGAATTTGATAATATTCAGAGTGCCATTCAAAAATCGGACACACCCAAAGAGCACAGAAATGTGGCGAAATCCTCCAAAATGAGTTCAAAACAGCAACTTTTTAATGCACACATGTCCGTTGAAACGTCTGATTTGAGTATTTAAGACATACTGTTGCTGCACAAATAGCATATATAATAACCCGTCGCAGATCTATAGAGGTGGAGCTGGGGAAGTGGAGGGTTTGAAAGCATGCTACGAACTGCTCTAGTGAATGTTAACCAGCCATTTAAATGTAAAGCTGCAAGCTCAATGGCTGCGTATGCAATATGAACCAATCAGCTTGTGCCAAGTAGTTCAAAGCTGTGAATATCATCAGTTTGCGTTAACGACCCATCAGCCTGCGCCATCTAGAGTTTCATGACAGAACTTGGCATAAATACTTTCCTTATCTAAAAAATGAAATACTATCAAAACAATTAGACTTCATTACCATCTACACAGAAGGGGACAACTGGGAACACATTTTGTACTGTAATGTAAACATAAACCATGTAACATATACTGTAGTGAACTCCAAACAGTGAATTCCAAAGACAGCTGTCATTCTTGTTTTGTAAAGAAATGTAACAAAAGTAAACACTAAAAAATGCAACTTTTTAGGTCATCGTTTTGTGAGTGACAATTTGTTTTTTTTGTGTGTGACAAGCAATGGAATTGTTATTGTTATTGGAAATGACTTGATTTGAGACATCTATGAAGTGTTTTTGGCAGTTTTAGTGGATTTTGGATGTGAAATTTACAGCTGTGCCAAGTTGCTAAAGAGAACTTTGTGAAGAGTTTTAAAAAAGTATTAAAGGGACAGTTCACCCAAAAATGAAAATTCTGTCATTATTAACTGACCCTCATGTCGTTTAAAACCCATAAGACCTTTGTTAATCTCCAGAACACAAATTAAGATTTTTTTCATGAAATCCAAGAGCTTTCTGACCCTCCATAGACGGCAACACAACTGACACATTCAAAGCCCAGAAAGGTAGTAAGAACATAAAATAAAATAGTCCATGTGACATCAGTGGTTCAACTGTAATTTTATGAAGCTACGAGAATACTTTTTGTGCACAAAGAAAACAAAAATAACGACCTTATTCAACAATTTCTTCTTTTCTGTGTACGTCTTTAATGCATGTTCACGCATTCAAGAGAGTTCTTACTACCTTTCTGGACCTTGAACATGTCAGTTGTGTTGCTGTCTATGCATGGTCAGAAAGCTCTAGGATTTAATCAAAAATAACTTAATTTGTGTTCTGAAGATGAACAAAGGCCAGAATGACAGAATTTTCATCTTTGGTTGAACTATCCCCTTTAAAGAATGTGTCCTAGCAATTGTAAAAAACTGCAATAGGATCATTAAAATGAAACGAGCATGGCTTCACAGGGGAGAATGTGTGAGCTCACCATCGCTCTGGACCTTCCTCAGGGTGACTGAGGGGGTAGAGATGGCTGAGGCACGGAAGTTAGCAGGCAAGGTCTCTGAGGAGTCAGAAGTCACTCCCCTCAGATCTTTCTCCCGGAACATCTTCCTCCATGAAGGGGAGCGAGTGAACGTCTTAGTGCCGTCCTAGAGGACAGAAGAAAAAACATCAGCAATTTGATGAACAGAATCGTGTCTAGGTAGGTCACTCAGAAGAGAGTCATTATGAACGGAATTACCAGTCATGTCATTTTAATACAAAATACAACTGACTGCTGAAACTCCTGCAAGAGGAGTGTCATTATACTACAGTATGTATTGCAGTGGTGGGAGGTATTGGATGATCAACATCCAGCTGTGTTCATGTCCCATGTTGCTTACCTCGTCTGGCCTCCTCTCTGTTCCCATGGCAATGAGAGAGTTGTATTCCTTCTCCAGAAGTTGTCGTGCCTGGATGTGGAATAAACATACTTTACATGTAATCAACCCAGTCCGGTAAGGAGTAATGAGTAGGTGCTGCTTTCATCTATAAAGCTCTTTTTGTTTGGAGACTTGATGAGTCAACAGGGTTTGTTTTCATGCAAAAAATACATCTACTGTATAAACAGACTCCCCGTATATATAAATATAAAGGCTGTCGATATATAAATATTTGTGCCCCTTTTAAAGAAAGATTTTTTTTTTTGATATTGCAAGCATGTTAATTTTAGTACCATTAGCTGCTTCGGAATCATTAAAAATATTTTTTTACCAAAATAAGAGGGATCACACAAAATCACGTTATTGTTTGTTTAGTACTGACCTGAATAACATATTTCACATAAAAGATGTTTACATATAGTCAAAAAGAGAAAATAATAGCTGAATTTATTTAAAAAAATTACCCGGTTCAAAAGTTCACATCCCCTTGATACTGTGTTGTTACCTGAACAGATCCACAGCTGTTTTCTTTTGTTTTGTTTGTTTAGATTTGGTAGATTTGTTTTTTTTGTTTGTTTGTTTGATAGTTGTTCATGAGTCCCTTGTTTGTCCTAAACAGTTAAACTGCCTGCTGTTCTTCAGAAAAATTCTTCAGGCCCCACAAATTCTTTGGTTTTCCATCATTTTTTTTTGTATCATTTTTCAACAATGACTGTATGATCTTGAGATCCATCTTTTCACACTGAGGACAACCGAGGGACTCATATGCAACTATTACAGAAGATTCAAACGCTCACTGATGCTCCAGAAGAAAAACGATGCATTAAGAGCTAGGGGGTGAAAACTTTTGAACAGAATGAAGATGTGTACATTTTTCTCATTTTGCCTAAATATCAGTTTTTTTTTTTTCATTTAGTACTGCCCTTCAGAGGTTATAGAAGACAGTGACATGTTTCCCAGAAGACAAAATAAGTTAAATTTACACTGATCTTCAAATTCAAAAAGTTTTAACGCCCCTGGCTCTTAATGCATCGTGTTTCCTTCTGGATCAGTGAGCGTTTGAACCTTTTGTAATAGTTGCATATGAGTCCCTCAGTTGTCCTCAGTGTGAAAAGGTGGATTTTTCTGAAGAACAGCGGGCAGTTTAACTATTCAGGACAAACAATGGACTCATGAACAACTATCACTAAACAAAAAAACACAGCTGTGGATCATTCAGGTAACAACACGGTATTAAGAATCAAGTGTATGTAAACTTCTGAACTGGGTCATTTTTAAAAATTCAACTCTTATTTTCTCTTGTGGACTATATGTAAACATCTTTTATGTGAAATATCTTATTCAGGTCAGTACTAAATAAAAAATAACATGCATTTTGTATGATTTCTCTCATTCTGGTAAAATAATTTAATGACTCTGAAAGGGGGATGTAAACTTTTGACCTCAAATTGGAATCTCACAAAAATAATTTTTGAGTAAGTAGTGCTTCTATGCCATTTTTCCCAAGAAAAGAAATTATATATATGTCATTGTACCTGTGTGTTTTGATTGGGTATCTGCAGGAGCAGGGCGAGGTCAGTGTAATCGAAGGTGTCGTCTAGGGCGAGCAGGGCACCGTGCACACCGCTCTCAGTCAGATTATCTGCATACTCCTTCAAGCCGATGGACTGCACCCAGCACATCACACGCTCGTTTGACCAAACCATCACATCTATACAGAAAACACAAGAGCTGGAATATGAATAGAATTCCAGGAGGGCGTTAACCACTGATCATTATCACTGAATAATGATCGATTTCCATCTTGGGCGATGCCCCTAGATTTCATCTTTTGTTTCAATCGCTCCTGGCCTTTCAGATGGACCTCTTTAATGGCCGACGCAGATTTAGACACATGTGTTTTTTGTTTCAGACAAAGTCTTTGTCTCTGTTTTGCATTTCCAGGGGATTCCAGGGACTTTGCATTTGTTTTGTTGATTCAGTTTCTCCAAACCAAAGTTCAAAGGAAGGAATGCAACCATGGGAAACAGTCAAACTCTTCCCACTGAGTCATTTACAGTGTTAATATCAAGGTGTCAATATAAAAAAACACCTTCACGCAGCTTCTGGTACGGTAACTGCACATTTTGTAGATTTCGGTCTGTACATGGTGGAAAAGTTATAGATGACAACATGCAACGGTTGCCAGTATTCTTCTTTTCTTCATTTGATTCAATTATTAGTATTTTTAAAGACTGACTTTGAATGTAGCAATGCACACAAAAGTACCCTGCACTACAGTGAAAAGAGATATGTGTGCATGCTTAATATAGTCTCAAATGGCATGAAGGCATCTGTGTTGCTATGCGATGAATAACTTCTAGATCAGCGAAGGCATCTGTTTCTAATCAAGGTACTGAATGAGGCGGTAACTGCACCTTTAAAACAACTCACAACTGTGAGATTAATAATGCGATCTGTGTATTGTTCTTTGATCAGTTGCTCTTCGAATGTGAAATCTCTATTGTGCCATTGAATCCTGTGCATAATGGAAGGCTGGGCCGCTCAACGCTTTCCAGACGTCATTGCTGGTAATGTATGTTATTATTAACAAATGCAATCTGTGTAAACACCCTTCCTCTCGCTCTCCCTGCCATATTCTCATTCACTGTCCCATGTTTTGACGAACTGTACATTCCACGGGTGACTGTTGTTGCTTTTTCCCTTTTGTACATTGCGTTTATCAGATTGTTCTGCTGTATGATTTGATTGACGACGCAAAGCAAAAGATTAACATGATAAAACTCAAAAAGAACTTGGAAAACCACCAGAAAATGTCCTGAAATGCCTGCTATGCCGGCTTAGATAAACATGGGCTTCAATGCTCAACTCAGGCTGCAAAACTTAGCTGGTCGACCAGCATGTTTTAAAGGACGGTCATCCTGGATGAACAAGTAAGAAGGAAAAGATAAAAAAGAAACCTTTATTCTGGTGCTGGCTCTCATCTCTCCTCCTCTCCAGCTCCTTGCGGTCATAATTGAGGCGCTTCAGGCACATGATGCCATAATGCAGGCTCACCCTGTGGGGTCAAAAGGTCACAAGGATCAAGAGAAAGGTCGCGGGGCTATCTAAATTCATTAGGGCGCTCCACCCTTACAAACTGTTACAAGAGCTGACCCCAGGCACATTAGAGATTAGGAAAGGCCCTGAGACACACACCTGCACTGTGACAAAAACTGATTGGCACAGGATGGAAAGAGATTAAGGATGATAAAGAGAAGGTATAATGAAGTGTGTGGCCTCATGTAACAGATGGGGAGACGGAGACAGAAAATACCTGTGGAAACTGTCCACCATTTTCAGCTGCCCACGCAGCTCTTTCTTGGTCAGATGGTCCAACATGCGGGCGTCCACCAGTGACTCCATGAAGTAGCTTCTGTACTGGGGCAAACCCAGACTGGGCAGCCAATCATTGCCCACCCACTCATGGTTCATATCTCCATAAGCCAGGATCTACAACAGAGGAAGGCCAAAAAAACATTAAAAATCCACCTTATATCACAACTGTATTTCAGTTCATTCATTACTGTGTGTATTCGCTGCCTACAAATTTAAACTTTAGGGATTCAAATTAAATTCTGGGGCTGTTTATGAAACTATCACCTGCCTTATTGGATCAGCACTATATATTAATTTTTTTTATCTTGTTTATGAATTTTTATGCCTAGCATAAAACAGTGTTGTAATTGTTAACTAATGCTAAAACCAAAAATATTAAGAGAATTTTGGGTTACTGAAATAATTATGTTTTCTTTGCAATAAGTACTAAAATGACTAAAACTGAAGATATAGAATATATATATACATATATATAGAAACACATTATAAAAAAAAAACTGAACTAATAAAAATTACTTCACTTCAATAAAACCTAAACTACAAATGAAAATGATAACTAAAAATATAAAAATAAAAGCTAATACAAAAAAATAATATAATAGTATATAATAATACTCAAATAAAACTGGCATAAGCAAATATTGTTATTACAGCTTTTACTATGGAAGGCCATTTCTGCCACTGAATAAAAAATAACAAAAGGTAATGGTCCTTTTTTTCTTGCAATTCTGACCTTTTTTCGTAGAACTGTGAGATATAAACTCAAGATATAAGACATTTTTTCCTCAGAATTGCAACTTAACTTTAATGTTACTAAAGTTGCATTTCTGACTTTTTTCCTCAGAATTGTGACTTTATATCTTGCAATTCTGACTTTAACTCGCAATTCTGAGTTTATATCACACAATTCTGAAAAAAACTAAAAACTGTGAGTTTATATCATGCAATTCTGACTTTATAACTTACAGTTGCGAGTTTATATGACACAATTCTGAGAAAAAAAAGTCAGAATTGCAACTTTAGTAACTTCAGTACCAAAAAATCAGAATTTCAAGATTTAAATATATATATATTTTTGTAACTTAAAAACGCAACGAAAATGAGAAAAGTTGCGTTTGCAATAAGTACTAAAATGACTAAAGTGAAAGACACATAGAAGCATATATTAATAAAATAAAAATGACTTCACTTCATTAAAACCTAAACTAAAAAAAAAAACGATAACTGAGAATATAAAAATAAAAGCTAATTCGAAATATTAAAACATACTAAATTAGTATATAAATAATACTAAAAATAAAACTGGTATATAAAGCAAAAATATTGTTCTTAGCTTTTACCATGGAAGCCCAATAAAAAATAAAAAAGGTCATTGTGACTTTTTATCTCACAAATCTTTTCTCAGAACTGCGTGATATAAACTCGCAACCGCAAGTTATAAAGCCAGAATTACATGATATAAACTCACAATTATGACTTTTTCTCAAAATTCCAAGATATAAACTCACAATTCTGAGAAAAAGATGACTGATATGTTCTCAGAATTGCTTTTCTCAGAAAAGTTTTTATCTCACAATTTTCTGACTCACAACTGTGTTATAAAGTCAGAACTGCAAGATATAAATATTTTTTTAGAATTGCAACATTATTTCTCAGCATTGTGACTTTATGTCTCGCAATTGTAAATTTATATTACGCAATTCTAAAAAAAAAAAGATCAGAATTGAGTTATAAAGTCCAGTTCTGAGGGGGGAAAATGACTGATATGTTCTCAGAATTGCTTTTCTCAGAAAAGTGTTTATCTCACAACTCTGACTCACAACTGTGTGTTATAAAGTCAGAATAGCAAGATATAAATTCACAAGTCTGATTTTTCTTCTCAGAATTGCGACTTTATTTCTTGAATAGAATTGTTTATGCTGTGCAATTCTGACTTTAAAACTTGCAATTGTGAGTTTATATCTCACAATTTAAAAAAAAAAATCAGAATTGCGAGAAAAAAGTCAGAATAGTGAGATAAAAACTCGCAATAACCTTTTTTTTTTTTTTTTTTTACATTTTTTATTCAGTGGTGGAAACAGGCTTCTATAATATTACCACACTTTTTTCTTTGCATAAAAAAATTAACTTACCTAAGCTTCATATTTAATGGAAAAATGTATATATTATATTTAAATAAAATATTAAATAACAAATGTATTACTTAAAGTGTAAAACTGTAAACAATACATCAATAACTGTTTAACATTTTATTTAGTACTTATTATTATTGAATACATATTTAAAATTTGGAAAATTAGACATTTAAAATCAGAAATTTAAACAGCTAATAAATAAAACAGATACATTTATATTTTTCTGTCTTGAAGCCAGAATAAAATGTTTACTGTTGAGCTCTGAACTACCTTCCATTTATCAAAAAGGAAACAGTGCAGTGCAGTGATTCTACGTGATTTTGATCCGAGCACACACTTCATTTACTCTTAAAGCTAATTTAGTCTCAACGATCTGATGGCACCATCAGTTTGGAAAGTGTTTAATGGACATATTGATGTTACTCACCTGATCCCAGCTAATCTCTTTCAGCTCCTTGTGTGCGGAGGTGATAGCATGATAGGAGAGAGGTGAGGAAGAGGAGATAAGGAACGCAGCAGAGGGGCAGCAGGAAAGACACATCGATGGACAGGAAGAGGAAAGAAGAATGAAGAGGGAAAGCAGGAAGAGAGGTACAAAGGGAGGAACAGTTTGTTAGTGACCGGGTCATTAGTTGGAAGCAGTTCACACTGAAACAGAAAAAAGAGGGAAAGTTGAGGATGTTCAACGCTACAGCCTAGCCAGACACACAGAGGGGGAGAGAGAAAGAGAGAGACGCATCAACACATGTCCGATCACTCCACTCTCTCCTCATGCCGCCCCTCATACTGTCCACTAGGGGGCAGAGCGCTTTACAATCCAACACTCCTGCTGTTTAGTTTTATCTAGATGAAATTTACTTCAAAAAAAAAAAAAAACTGGGGGAAAAAATGCAGGGTAGTCTAATTAATACAGAAATATTCATAAAATGAATATCGGTTCCAATACAATATCCCATTTAAAATCTGTCAGAAGTGCATTCATTGGTGGGTAAGAGGTTTTATGTCAGTATCATTCTTGAAATGTATTCTAGTAGCTGACAGAATACAAAAAGTTTGTACTAACTGGTTTGGTTGCTGCAGTCAGGGACTCCATCTCAGCATGGGTCATCCACACGTTACTGGTTGACTGTGGTAAGAAAAAAAAAACTGTTAATTAGACTTATGTAGATTGAGGAGAAAATGTCCATGATCACACTGAAAACCAGGGGTTCAAACTCTAATGTTTAATAAGTACTACAAACTACTTTTATGATGTAAAATGAATAAGAAATATTCATGATTTTGTTTTTTTTCTAGGTCTCCAATTACATTTGTGATATTAATCATGCAACTCATTGTATAGTTGCTCTTGCGTCTTTTAAAGCACAAATGCTTTTTGATTTATTCTTTAGGCATGTGTAAGTGTACGTGAGTGTGTGTGAGCTTACAGAGCGTGTGCTGGCCGGGGCCGAGGGGCTGGTCAGGGACACCATCTCCTGAATGGCCAGTCTCAGTTTGAGGCGGTGCAGAGGGTTACTGATGCCGATTTCTCTCTGGATCTCTGTGTCTGACAGATTAGCCATGATGGCTCCACTCTTCACGTTAGCACGACAGGCTGCCACGTACCATGCAGGCATGCCCACCCACAGCTGAAAGAGAAACACAGAGGTGACCTTTAGGAAAGTAGAAGAAGTGCCTTTTCTTAGGAAACCAAATTAATGCAGAATGTAAGTAAACAGTAGGCAACAACAATGCCATAATTTCATACACAACAGCATATATCAATGTAAAACTAAAAAAAGCCTCTTTTTATCCATTGCAACGGATATGGAGTCATACTTCCAGCCAGGAGACAACAGTGGGTCCATCCCAGGATGCAAAGGGTAGCCCCTGTCGGCATGCCTCCTCCAACAGCTCATGCCTAAAAGAAAGGGAGAGGCGTTTACTCAGCAGAAAGAATGAGATACAGAGTGAGAAGACAGACTAGACTAGACTGGTTAGAGTAAAATTACTTCTTCTTGCTGCGACGGTCCTTGTCTACCGGACCGGCCATCTTAGTGAGTCCGAGGGGATCCACAGAGCCCAGGTCATCTGAGGGGGTCGAGGCTACAGAAGGCAAAGAAAGGTTAAGAGTAGTAGTTGAATGAACATGAACTAAAAGGGTGATGAACTGAAAAAACAAAATTGCCTTGATCCTTTGACATATAAGATGTCATTGTGCTATATAAACATCCTCTACGTTTCAGAACTCAAAACTTTGTTGTTAGTCTAAAAACAGCTTATATTCCTATGTATGATGTAATAGGTAGATTAAGCACTGCCTCCACACAAGAAGATGACATCATTGCCTGTTTAACCCCGCCCACCGAATCGTGCATAGTGTTTACCAGAGCAGCGAATGTGCAGGTCTACACCAGGATGCTCTGCAGTGCCAATTTATGGAAAAAAAACAATCTTTGCATTGCCTTCCTTCTGATGCCAATGTTAGGAAACAGTGGATGAACTTTATTTTTAATGAAGATCCAGACCACGTCGGTAAGAACCTTATCTCAGGGAACCGAGGTTACACTAGTAACTGGAGCGACAGAATTCGTTTCGGGATTTTCAAAAAGATTGAAACTAAAAGACGATGCTGTGCCGCCTATATTGAATCCGACAGTGATTTTGCAACAAAAGTATGAGTAACTGTTTTCATTACATGGTCACTATTGCTTTGTCTCTTCTTACAAATCGTTTGATATGTACTGAGTTATTTATGTGTTTTAAACCTAAATCACAGCAGCGTCCATCTATGAGGATTGAATGTACGCTGTTAGCCAATCATAGCAGTGGGCGTTTACTTCAGAGTCTACAATCCGCCACGCCTACTCAAACAGAGCATTCTGCTGAGGGGGGTTAAAAACAGGACAGAAAATAGCCTATTACTTCTAAATTATGTTTTTTTTTAATCTAAAAATCTTGGTAACATTGTAAGTGGTCCTCAGAGAAAAGTACAAAATAAAAAACAGCAATGCAACTGAAACATTCAAGGACCAGAAAAGTAGCAAAAACAGCTTCAAATGTAATTTTATGAAGCTACAAGAATACTTTTTGTGTGCAAAGAAAACAAAAATAATGACTTTATTCAACAATTTCTTCTGCTTCGTTTTAGTCTTTGCTGTGCATTCACAAGATTAACACTACACATGTATGTAGTGTTGCTGAAGCAGGAGCCGGCGTTATTCGTTGTTTTTGTTATTTTTGTTTTCTTTGTGCACAAAAAGTATGAAGAGTTCAGATGCAAAAGCTTCTAAATCCATCTGACTTATTTCTTTAAAATTACCATTTCTTTCTGACTACTTTGTATAGGTTTCTGTGTAAGTACCGGTTCTTCTGATTGGGCTGAGGCTGGAATTTCACGAATTTAACGTAAAAGTATTTGATGGACGTATATTATGTATCAGGAGCATTCACTCAGTATCATTATCTCATTTTTGACCGAGATGGCTTTTAGCTGGTTTTGCATCTAAACTCTGCGTATTCTCATAGTTTCATAACATTAAGGTTGAACCACTGGTGTCACATGGACTATTTTAATAATGTCCTTACTACCTTTCTGGGAACGTGTCAGTTGTGTTACTGTCTATGCAGGGCCAGAATACTCTCGGATTTCATCTTAATTTGTGTTCTGAAAATGAACGAAGGCCTTACAGGTTTGGAACGACATGAAGGTGAGTAATTAATGACAGAATTTTCATTTTTGTGTGAACTAACCCTTTTATATATCCCGAGCAAACGAGTGGTTTCATTAGGAAAGAAGTCAGCAATTTCTTTGGGGCCTTAAGGAACATTTCCGGATAATTTAAGTACATCCCTGTGATTTTTTATTTTGTTGTCAAGCACTTTTTTTATTTTTAAGTATTTTTAAGTTAGACTCACCCAGAGACGCTGACTCGCGTCCAGGCTGACCCATTCGGACCTTGTCCTTCTTCCCAAAGAGCCGGCCGATGGAAGACTTGATGCTTTTCTTTTTGCTGGCCTTGTGGAGGGAGTCCTGGCTGCTGTTTGAGCTGCTGCCATCAGCTGAGAGGCTGAAAATCCACAGAGAGAGATGGGGAAAGGTCACTTAAAAAAAGACATTAAGACTGAAGTGTGAAGGGAACACACTTCAGTTGTGTACAGTGCAATCTCAGAATACCAGTCCTGTGTAAGGATGGATGACGGGCCGGGACAGTTAACGCACCTGCGGAACTCACGACTGTCATCCAACAATGCACCAGGGTGAGTGTGCGTCATCCTGTCCAATCGCAGTGCACGAGGAGTGGGAGGAGGGGTGGAATCCAAAAGGGCCAGGGACCTGTCATCATCTTTGTTGTTCTGATGGGCAGAATGGAGTCAGCTGTTTGCACATATGTGTGATAACAATGCTTGAGAATATTCCCAAACGTTCTCCTACCTGTCTGTCTGTCTCACGTGCTGGGGAGTGGGGCAGACGGGGAGTGGAGTGCCCAGAGCTGGGTGGAGAGGGTGATGCCAGGGTGGAGGATGTGAGGGATGGGGGGATGAAGCCACGGCCTGTGCTGTCCCGCCCCAGAGAGGTCGGGGGGACGGGAGGGCCGTCCAGAGCCACGCTGCTGACTCTGCTCTCAATTTCTTCAGCACGAAGCTCTGTGCTCTCCTTCTCTTCCTGAATCAGCCTGAAGAAAATATGAAAGGAGGGTAAAACAAAGGCTTCTGCAGTATCACAAGGCTAAATTTGGTTCTGGACGATTTATATATGTACAGTTGAAGTCAAAAGTTTGCATACACCTTGCAGAAACTGCAAAATGTTAATTATTCTACCAAAATAGAAGGGATCGTACAAAATGCATGTTGTTTGTAATTTAGTACTGAGCTGAATAAGATATTTCACATAAAAGATGTTTACATATAGTGCACAAGAGAAAATAATAGTTGAATTTATAAAAATGACCCAGCTCGAAAGTTTACATACACTTGATTCTTAATACTGTGTTGTTACCTGAATGATCCACAGTTTTTTTTTTTTTTTGATAGCTGTTCATGAGTCCCTTGTTTGTCCTGAACAGTTAAACTGCCTGATGTTCTTTCAGGTCCCACAAATTCTTTGGTTTTTCAGCATTTTTTTGTATTTGAAGCCTTTCCAACAGTGACTGTATTATTTTGAGGTCCATCTTTTCACACTGAGGACAACTGAGGGACTCATGCAACTATTACAGAAGGTTAAAACGCTCACTGATGCTTCAGAAGGAAAACTGATGCATTAAGAGCCGGGGTTTGAAAACTTTTGAACAGAATGAAGATGTGTATATTTTTCTTATTTTGCCTAAATATCTTCTTTTTTTTTCATTCAGTACTGCCCTTCAGAAGGTACATAAGATACTTACATGTTTTCCAGCAAAAAAAATAAGTTAAATTTACCCTGATCTTCAAATTCCAGGCTCTTAATGCATTGTGTTTTCTTTTGGAGCATCAGTGAACGTTTGTAATAGTTGCGTATGAGTCCCTCAGTTTTCCTCAGTGTGAAAAAATGGATCTTAAAATCACAGTCATTGTTGGAAAGGGATAAAATATGCAAGAGATGCTGGAAAAAAAAGTTTTTTTCCTGAAAAACAGCAGGCAGTTTAACTGTTCAGGACAAACAAGAGACTCATGAGCAACTACCACATAAAAAAACAGCTGTGGATCATTCAGGTAACAACACAGTATTAAGAAGCAAGTGTATGTAAACTTTTGAACAGGATCATTTTTATTAATTCAGCTATTGTTTTCTCTTGTGGACTATATGTAAACATCTCTTATGTGAAATATCTTATTCAGGTACTAAATAAAAAAACATGCATTTTGTATGATCCCACTTATTTTGGTAAAATAATTCAAATTTTGCAGATTCTTCAAGGTGTATGTAAACTTTTGACTTTAACTGTATATTTATATATTATGTAGTGAGTGAAATGTCCAATTGTGGTCAGGTGAATTCAAAACTAGCAGGGTTTTCTTAAGACTGAGTTCAAGCAATCTACCAACTAGTTGATTGCAAAAACACCTTTATGCACTGATGTTCTCTGAGTGTCTCTCCTGCTCCATCTCATTAACCTCCCTTTCTGAACACTCTCCATTTCAAATGTCTTTCCCATTAAATGAAAGTTTGTTTTTTCAAGCGGTCTCAAGGTCCCTCCGTCTTGAGTAAACTCACTTAATCTCTTTGTTGATGGCCTCCAGCTGCTCCTGCAACATGATAGCTAGAGTCTGCACATCTGTCTGGCCGCTTGGTGAGAGCAGCTCCGAGCCGAAGAGCGTCTCGCGATCCTCTTCATCATCAGAACACCTGTCCTCCACGCCGCCCTCGAACCCAGTGCCCAGCAAAGCTCCGCTGTCCCAATCGCCGTACTACGCATGAGAAAGGCAAGAAGCGATTAGTTTACTTTCATATCAAGCCTTATTTATTCACTTATTAGCAGGTTCATACAAAAATGTTCTCACTTTGCTAGCATCCTCCCTTGCCCCGCCCCAGCGTCCACGATGAGCCCGTCTGACCACGCCTCCTGTGCCTGTGTTTCCATAATGATCTAGGTGGGTGGTGGAGCCTGCAGGAAGTGACCCACCTCCTTGGGAGTACCTCAGCTCCAAAGCACTTCCCGGCAGAGACCTAATAGACAAAAAGAGGAGGCCATGGTTAAAGTCAGGATAAAATAAAAACGGACACTGTTTACGGTCAGTGTTTGCAAATGAATTAAGGATAAAATCAGCCTGTCCTATGATTTTAACTCACTAAATATCCTGTTCCACTCAGAAACTTTAAATTTACTGTCACTTTTGATCAGTTTAAAGGGGACATCAGATGCAGAATTCACTTTTACATGGTGTTTGCATATAAATGTGCCTTAGCAGTGTGTGGACACAACCACTCTACAATGATAAAAATCCATTCGCTCCTTTTTTTAATTCCCAGAAAACCGAAACAGTCTCAATTATCAAGCTGTTTTGATTTTCTGAGCAGTATGACGTCATATTGCTCAGGCTCCGCCCACAGCTGCTGACGGACTGTCCCGTATTAGCATATTTCCGCCCTCAGCCAGTTGTACGCTGATGTAAAAATTAATGTCAGAGTTTTCATTTCCCTCTGACATCAGAGCCACTGAGGACGCAGTAGATTAGTTTTGTTTTTGATGGTAACGCGCCACCAAATACACAAAAAGTGGAAGAGAGGGGTGGGGTGAGCAGTAGCTCATTATCATTTAAAAAGACATGCACTAAAACAGGTTGCTGTGAACAGAGCTATTTTTGACAAAGTAAAAAGGGTGTTAGTTTACACTATCACTGAGGAATTTTAACTAAAGTATGTTGCAGACATTTCATGAAGACCCTAAAGAATCATACCAACTTTAGGAAAATCTGCATCCGATGTCCCCTTTAAGTATTAATAGTAGCATTACAAACTTTGAATGTTACATACTGAAGTAAAATTGATTATGAATGTCTTATCATGCTTAAATAAAGCATATAAAACTACTGAAACAGTCACATACTTGACAAACTGGCATAAATAGCATACTGGTCTTTTAAAAGAAGACAGCAGAAATGTTCTGCATCTTACCGTGAGTAAGAGGAACCAGGTCTTCCTCTCAGCTGGTCCAGCTCTAGTTGAAGCCTCTCCAGCTCTGCAATCAATTGATCCTGGGAGGAATAAGATATTAGTATCAGATAATGCAGCCAATCTGGACACAGGTCAAGTAGACAAAAACATATTTTCTTATAGTTTAAAGATAAATCTACCTTGTTCGCTAGGAGATCATCTTGGATCTTCTTCATGTTAGCGAGTTCTTCAGAGAGAGCGTTCTGTAACACATTACACCAGATGCTTACATGTAAGGCATTTTTTTTTTTATCCTAATTTATCTCATGTGTGTTTCCTGGGAATCAAACGCATGACAGTGGCATTGTTACGATGTGTCAAAATGGAGAAATAGCTGACCAGTCAACCAACTAGTCAGGTTAGGTTGGTTAGTTCAGATTATTATAATATTTTTTTCAGTTTAGATAATTCTTTGATAACCTGCCTTTTGTAAATGGCCCCTTACAAACATCCAAAGGGGCTTTCGCACCTTGTAAAAATATTTACTCCACGAACATGGAAAGCAGCGTATACATTCCATGACATAAAAACAGCTCCAATCACAGCATCATCCATTCACCAGTTATAAAGACGCCGTGGACGGTCGCTTCAGAGTTCCTGCTGCCAGTACGAATGGAACCAGGAAACAGCCCGAGGGGGAAATTGGTTCTCTAGGAACCACCATGCTGGCTAGTTCCTAGAACTGAGTTCTTAGAACTACGTGGTGCAAAAGCCCCTCAAATCAGGTCAGAGGAACCAAAAACAGCCTAATTATACTTCCTCGAAACTGATTAGTTAACTACAGTAATTGTTCAGGCATCCTACAACTAGTCGATTTTGAAAATATGTAGTTCTGCACATTCCAACACCATTCCAGTTACATGTCTTCTGTTTTCAAGTACATGTCTTCTGTTTCTGACATTAGGGGCAAATTATGTTTAAGCCATTCATCACGGATTCTCTGATGAGAAACGCATTGAGCATGAAACACCTGCTTTTGTGCTGAAATAATGAAGGAGGACACATAGAGGAAACCTGGAACTCCTATTAGACATGAAGATAACTGAGGCAACATCTGGATTCTGAGGTAAACATCAAAGATGTGGTGACATGTCAAGGCTATTTTTCTGTTTTCTGGATGTGTACGCCACGTTGTCAAGGAAATCAAATCAGAAACTGTGGAGGATCACACCTTCTCCTCCAGGGCAGCCATTCTCTCCTTCAGGTGCAGCTGCAGTCTCTCATTGGACTCCGACAGAAGCTTATCCACTGTGTCAGAGAGACGCTTGTTGTGTTCGTCATTCATCCGCTCCCTCTGCCTCGCCTGAAGGGAGGGAGAGAAAAAGAGAGGGAAAAGTCAAGGACAGAGACAGAAGAATGATGAATACTGAGCATATACTTGATTATCAGTGTATGAATGATATGCTACATCGAGGTGATGAGAGATATGTGGTTTCAAGCAAATCTAAGAGTAACGTTATTTTGATTCTTATGAATATAATTGTTTCTTGTTTAAGGGATAGTTCACCCAAAAATGAAAATTACCCTGTGATTTACTCAGCCTCAACCCATACTAGGTGTATATGACTTTCTTCTTTCAGACGAATACAACCAGATTTATATTCCAAAATGTCCTGGCTGTTCCAAACTGGCAATGAATGGGTATTGAGATTTTAAAACTAAATAAGGTGCAACCATCCATCATAAGAAGTGCTTTACATGGCTCTGGGGTTAATAAAGGGTTAATAAAGTGAACTTATGCCTTTGTGTAAGAAAAATATCCATATTTACAACTTTATAAACGTGCGTATGACAGGTAGCGGAAGCTAGAGATTATGGTTTATAA
Source organism: Labeo calbasu (assembly GCA_019740295.1). Lineage (NCBI taxonomy): Eukaryota > Metazoa > Chordata > Actinopteri > Cypriniformes > Cyprinidae > Labeo > Labeo calbasu. The sequence continues at coordinate 30,768 of JAHKKF010527711.1, read as the reverse complement.
AGTTTTAAATATAGATATTTTCTTACACATACACATTGATTCAGTTCAGAAAGCCTTTATTAACCCCCCAGAGCTGTGTGGAGCACTTTTTATGATGGATGGATGCGCTTTATTGGACTTATCAATCTCAACAGCCATTCACTTTCATTATAACGCTTGGAAGAGCCAGGATATTTTTTAATATAACTCCAATTGTATTTGTCTTGAAGAAAAGAGTCATATACACATATGACGGCTTGAGGGTGAGTAAATCATGGGGTAATTTTCATTTTTGGGTGAACTATCCCTTTAAGGTCAGGTTGTAGTTGCTAGCTTGTTTAGAAACTCATGATGTAATGTTTGTGAATCATGCAAAATATACATTTAACACGTCATACTCAACATTTGTGACCCTGGACCACAAAACCATATGGGTCATATGGGTCAATTTTTTGGAAATTGAGATTTATACATCATTTGGAAGCTGAATAAATAAGCTTTCCACTGATAGAACGATATTTGGCTTAGATACAACTATTTGAAAATCTGGAATCTGAGGGTGCAAAAAATCACCTTTAAAGTTGTCCAAATGAAGTTCGTAGCAATGCATATTACTAATCAAAAATTAAGTTTTTATATACTTATGGTAGGAAATGTACAAAATATCTTCATGAAACATGATCTTTACTTAATATCCTAATGATTTTAGGCATAAAGGAAAAATTGATCATTTTGACCCATACAATATATTATAACTACAAATATACCTGTGCTACTTAAGACTGGTTTTATGGTCCAAGGTCACATTTTTGCATTTTAATTTCATAAAATCATTTTTTTTAATATTTACCTCTAAAAGCCCATTCATTAAGAAAAAAATCCACTACATTTGAGCTTAACATGCTGAACAAATGAAAAAAGAGAGGATGAATCACCCTCTGTAACTCCTGATTTTTCTCTTCAAGTTGTGCCTCCAACTGCCTCAGTCGCTCCTCAAAGTTGCCATGGCGCTCCTCCGCCTAAACAACAGAGCAAGGATAAAATGTACATGAACATAGTTTGGACCTGTTCTCAATTTGAATTGAGTTAATAGCACAGCACCTCGAACAGATCTGAACCTGACAGCACACACCTTGTTGAGTGCCGCCACCCTCTGGGCGAGCTGAGCCTCGATCTCGGGCAGCGTCTCGGCCCTCTGGAGGGTTTGCTGCAGCTTCTGTTTAGCATCGTCTAGACGCTCCTGGAGCTGCCTGTTCTTCTCTTCACTCTGAGCGACAGAACAATGAGGCCAAACAATAAATAACACAATAATGAACACATTCTCTTTAGGAAAAAAAAGTGCTTTGTTTTTGGTGGAGACCCGGTAAAAACACAATGGAACTACTTTTTCAGAAACGAAGCCACTAAAGAACCAAAAATAAAAGAAATAAACTTATTAACAAAAATCAGATGTCAGATGAAAAGTTTAGTCACTACTTTATCCATAATCAGTGATCATTTTGATACGTATGAACAGCTATGACATATGTTACGTAAAACCAACAGGTCCAGACGTATCACAGAGCCTGGAAACAAATTCTGAATTCTTGCAGCCACAATTATAGACCTCAACCCACAATCCTTTGAAACAACAACAAAAAAAATCACTCAGATTTAAATGCAAACAGTAATTTGGGGGCATTAAAACTGTCATGTGGTTCCATAGCTAAGAATGTCTAAATCTGCAGCGCATCTCTTTTTACTGTTAATACATATCACTGTTTCCCATTGCGGGATTTGTTTACCTTAATTATTTCCCTAGTAAAAAGTAATAGATTTAAAAAGCATTTATTTTTATACTAATTATAATTCAAGTCTATTAACATATTTACTGACATACTGCTCAAGACTTATTGATATAAAAATTGTAATTAAACTTTATTTGGAGTAGTACTTGTGCACAATGCACATTTCTTGATATTAAGCCTAAAATATGTTTTAATGTCACTTTTGATCAGGACTGTATGATCTTTAAATAATATCGGTCTTTAAAGGCAAAATATTTAAAGTGTACCTAAATTATACTTGCAATAGTTCCACTTTAGCACAATCAAATATACTTCAGTATATCTTTAGTTGGATTTCAGCACTACTTCCACACGATTAAAGTACATTAAGTACAACATTAGTTCAATATTAGTTCCAATTTAGCAGACTTTAAATATACCAGTTTAGTATACTAAACGTACCATTGCAGGGTATTTTTATCAAGTACATAATATGTAAATATATTTGTAGTATACTTAGCATAAAAATGTATTTTAAATACATTTTAGTATTTTTTTCACTAGGGTTGACAGGTGCAAATATAAAGATCTGGAATTAATAGCTTTAATCAGATGCCCAAAAATTTTAAAATTTTGAAAAATGTATTCATCAGAATATCAACACATTTACAAGTCCCCATTCATAACCACTACATTTTAATGAGTAATAATATTTGTAATAATATTTAAAGAGTTCATGAACTGAGAAATCAAAATTCCTTTAATCTTTTGACATAAAAGAAGACATTGTACTATAAAAACCTCTTGTAAGTTTCATAACTCAAAACTTTCACAATAGTCTAAAAACAGCCTATATTGAAGTCAATCCAGGGCTCTGGTCATCGGATGCCCATTTTCCAGTTGATATGATTCTTTAGGGTCTTAATGAAAAGTCTATAATATACTTTGGTTAAAAATTCTCAATGGTAGTGTAA
>JAHKKF010527711.1:0-27999 GCA_019740295.1 Labeo calbasu | reverse complement strand
TCTATAATATACTTTGGTTAAAAATTCTCAATGGTAGTGTAAAACAACACCCTTTTACCTTGTCAAAATGAGCTCTGCAAAAATCATCCCATTCTGAGAGGATTGCTCCTTTAAATGCAAATGAGCTCTGCTTGCCCCGCCCCTCTCTTCTCTCTGCTGCTCTGCGAGATTGTTTACTTTAGCCGCATTTAGCACATTTAGCCGCAAAACTTGCTAACTAGCACATTATTAGGAAAGGTGATTGCAGAGATTCATAAAAAAAACCTTATACTCATTTCTGCTGTAGGTGAAGCTGGATCATGAATGATTTGTGCAAACATAGACGCATTTATGCAGATTAGGAGCCGCATTCCCTTCACAAACAAACGTAATCCACTGCATCTTCAGCGGCTCAGATGTCGGGAGTAAATGATGACCACTATGTTCATTATTACATCCAGCAACACAACACCTCAATCGCTCAATCAGAGATATTCTTTTCTAACTTACATCCCTGCTCCGGCATCGAAACAATGGAGGTCGACTGTTACAGCTGATTTAAGGCAGGTCTGAGGTAAAACACTCACGTCAATCAACTATCATGTGAGCGGCCTCTGTCGGGGATATTATTTTTACAGATTAATTAAAAACCACTGCAGGGATTTTTATCCTAAAAACCAACACACATTAATGTATAAACAACATGTAAAAGTTGACCCCTTTAACAAAACAAAATTGTGCGGGGACAGTTCGTGAGCCCTTAAAAATATTTTAGGGCAAATCCAGCGTTATGGATGTGACATTTTGCGTTATAAATGTGACATAAATGCTTAGAGAATGTATGTGTTACCAATATACCATCTGTTTATATTTTAATAAACCCTTGTTGACAAATTGTCTAAACATCAGAAAAATATCAGTCTATGCATGAGTTTTCTATATTAATAAAGGAAAATAAACATGCATTATGGATGTGACAAAAAATACTACATACTTTGTAGGACTTCTGCAAATTAAAATGCACAAACCAGACGCAATAATACCAAACAAATAGAGATGCGATGGCTCTTTACATATTTATGAGGAACATGTACTGTTATGGATGTGACAAGCCTGAAAATAGCACTTACCAGACTATGGAAAATCATGCACTAAAAAAACGTATGGTAAGGTTGACATTTGCATGGAATTACCCTTTACAGAATTTTTACTGTATTTAATCATCTGAATATTGGAGGGGGCCTATAGTAGTTCCCCATTGTGGTTATGGCCCTGAAACTTTGAGGTGTTAAAATACAAAGGATTACTTGAAAACTATAAACAAAGAAAAGTCTTGTTTAGATGAAATGAAAAAAAAAAAAAACTAAACAAAATCTTCAGGCGCAAATGGCGCCATACCCTGAGAATAACCCCCAGAGACTCCTGTTGATGAACACGCTGTTAAATGTTCCTTCAATAGTTACACCTTTCATGTGTGTCTGTACATGATTTTCCTTTTGTACCTGTCTGTATAAAGACTCTTTGCTGGCAAGCTCGTTCTCCAGCTTGTCTTTGATGTCATGGAGAGAGGTTGCCTCCCTCTGGGCACTGAGGTACCTACAGACAAAAACACACACGGTGAGGATGTGCAGGGCGCTTGATAAATCAAACCTGCGACTGTATCTGTGTCATTCCGAAGTGCGGTCATACCATACCACAAAACGGCAGCGAGATCCGATCTAATCTGGTCTAGTTTACCTGCGCTCTAAGGTGGTAATTCTTTCCTCCATGTCCTCTCTTTGACACAGCGCCTGTGGTTGAGGGGGTGGAAAAATGCGAGAGAGAGAAAACGTCAAAAACAATAAAAAACAACAACATATGGTTAACTGATTGCAGAGACACAAACGATCACAATCAGACCATTCAGCAACATTATTATGGTTGGGCGTCTGTCTAGACAGCACCGTAACTGTTTACTTCAAATGGAGTTGAATATAAACAGTTATTGCGAAACAAAAAGAGCTGTATCGAATATTACATAATTGCTATGAGGGAGGAAGAAAAGGCGATGAAAGACGAGTGCAGCGAAAAGAACGAAGGTGTCTTGGGAAATGAAGAAAAACCCCTTTCATTTGCCATTATCGAGACTGTACTTTATGACAGCGCAAGCAGATTATAAGCAGAAACCTGCTTAAGGCATCCAACGTAAATAGGACGGCAAGCCAGCACGGTAGCTACCGGCAATTCCGGAAAATTCCATAAGTGGCGAGTCGGTGACATGAAACAGGCGCCGTTGCCAAGTTGGCAAGTCTTTGTGTTACCGCAGGAGAATACAGCGTGCTTCTATTATACAGAAAATTAGACTTCTTCCATGAGGAATGTCAGATAGACAGCTGATTATTTTGTTGGCAGTTTGATTGATCTCGCTTTGGCTGACAGGCACACCCATCAACAACTGGAGCACTTTACCGGCAATTAATCACTGCATCGTGGCAGGAAAACCTTCTAAATGGGAAGGGAGGCGGGATGACAGCAAAACCATGCTTGCGTGACACGGGGCTGTTGGTTTTGTTGTGAAACGCTCTCGATGAGAACTTAACCTCCGACCCACCTCTTTCACATCCCTCTGAAGCTTCTGATTGGCTTCCTCAGATTTCGCTAGTTCCCTTCTGGCGGTAGTGAGCTGCTCCTCGATCTCTCCAACCTGCGCATGGGAGACAAGGCTCAGACGTTAACATGTGCGCACAAACGCATGCAAACACAAAAACGAGCCAATGAAATTTGGATGCGTTCCAGTAGCCGTTTCTCCCTCTGTCGTTTCTTGTTTTCTTTTTTTTTTTGTGCAATTGGGAATGCTGCGTACATCCACCAGAGGGCAGCAGAATGTGACAACGTCTTTTGCTCAGATTCTGTATCTCTATGGCAACCATAGGAATGCCAGGCTAACTGGAACCTTCTCATCCAAAATGTGTCAGTGCTTTGAGTGTGTCATACTGTAGGTCTTCTCCCACCCCGTCTGTCCCGCATTTCCTTCCTGTGTCTGTGAACATTATATATGCATCACACACACACTTACAAGCTCAGTTTCAGAACCCAACTGCATCCTAACTATCACAGAACCAAGTAAGTCAGTGATCTGCACACTTGTTTTCACGTTATTACAACAGAGCTGAATATGCAGTTAGCATGTCATAACAGGCATAAACTATCATTCAAATGTTTAGGGTCAATATGATTTTTTGAAAAGAAATTTATAGTTTTTTCAGTAAAGATTCAATTGACAAAAATATTAAAGGGATAGTTCACCCAAAAATGAAAAATCTGTCATTAACGACGCACCCTCATGTTGGTCCAAACCTGTAAGACCTTCGTTCATCTTTGGAACACAAATGAAGATATTTTGATAAAATCCAAGCGCTTTCTGACCCTGCATAGACAGCAACACAACTGACAAGTTCAAGGCCCAGAGATGTAGGGGAGCGCGGCGCACAAACAAATGCAGGGTTAGTTGTAACACACGTGGTTTAAATATTTCCACACATGCTAGCATAATCAAATTTACGGTATTTACTAGTTGCCATAGTAATACTATATAGAAAAAAAGTGTGCCAAAATTAAAAAATCTTTTGAAGATATGGCTGAATATTTATTTGATTTATTTTTAGTTTTTAATAGTTTTTAGTATTCATTTAAAATGAAACAAATTTGCTATTATTTTAATCTCCAATCTTTATCAGTTTATCAGTTTAGATAGTTTTGTAATACTGTGTTGGGAAACGTTGTAACACAGTGTTACAATGTGCCCTGCTACAGTGGCATGTGAAAGTTTGGAAACCCCTTGCAGAATCTTTGAAAATGTGAATCATTTTAACAAAATAAGAGAGATCATACAAAATGCATGTTATTTTTTATTTAGTACTGTCCTGTGTAAGATATTTTACATAGAAGATGTTTACATATAGTCCACAAGACAAAAAAAAGCTGAAATTATTCAAATAACCCCCTTCAGTTTGGGAACCCTTGGTTCTTAATACTGTGTTGTTACCTGGATGATCTACGACTGTTTTTTTTGTTTTGTGATGGTTGTTCATGAGTCCCTTGTTTGTTCTGAACAGTTAAACTACGCTGTTCTTCAGAAAAATCCTTTAGGTCCTGCAGATCATTCAGTTTTCCAGCATCTTTTGCATATATGAACCCCTTCCAGCAGTGACTGTATGATCTTTTCACACTGAGAACAACTGAGAGACTCATATGCAACTATTACAGAAGGTTTAAACACTCACTGATGCTCCAGAAGGAAACACAATGCATTAAGATCTGGGGGTTGAAAACTTTTGAACAGGACGAAGATATAAAAAAAATATCATTTTTTTAATTTAGTAATGCCCTTTAGAAGCAACAGAAGATACTTGCATGTTTCCCAGAAGACAAATTAAGTACAATTTATCTTGATCTTCAAATTCAAAAAGCTTTCAACCCCCAGCTCTTAACGCATTGTGTTTACTTCTGGAGCATCAGTGAATGTTTGAACCTTTTTTAATAGTTGTGTTTGAGTCCCTCAATTGTTCTCAGTGTGAAAAGATGGATCTCAAAATCATACAGTCACTGCTGCAAAGGGTTCAAGTATGCAAAAGATGCTAAAAAACTGAAGAATCTACAGGACCTGGAAGATTTTTCTGAACAACAATGCTCAGTTTTAACTGTTCAGAACAAACAAGGGACAACCATCACAAAACAAAAAAAAAACAGTCGTAGATCATCCAGGTAACCACACACAGTATTAAGAACCAAGGGTTCCCAACCTTTTGAAGGGGGTTATTTTAATAATTTCAGCTTTCTTTGTCTTGTGGACTATATGTAAACATCTTTTATGTAAAATATCTTACACAGGACAGTACTAAATAAAAAAATAATGCATTTTGTATGATTTCTCTTATTATTAAAATTATTCACATTTTCAAAGATTCTGCAAGGGGTTCCCTAACTTTCACATGCCACTGTATTATTAAACTATGCTATTCTATGACATTAGCAATGTAATTTACACTATTTACATTTATGAGTTTTAATAAGAAACCACAAGAAACAAGTAAATAAAGACTAATAATGAATGTTTAATGTTCAGAAATTATTATTTCAAGAGATGTCAAGCATTTTGGCTCTTTTATGCGTCTCGTGTTCTGTGTGTGGAGGGATGGGAGTGTAACCCTGTTTTTTTTTTCTGAATGTCTGAATTTGTTTCTTCATCTATGTGCTCACATTGTTATGAACTATACTGTATAGCTATGTGTTGCGATCAGGGCCGTCCCAAGCATTGTTGCAATGTATTCATTGTCATACTCCAAAATTAGATTATTTTTAATTCTTAAAAAACACCATAGTTTTGTTTGAAAAAGTTAATTTTATTCTACTGACAAAATATTTTAGTTTGTCATGTACATTTTTTCATTAGACCAGACAACATTTTAAGCTGTCATATTACAATGTGCCCCTCACATGTTACAATGCAACCTATGGGGCATGTCGGCACATTTTTCTGCGGTAAAAAACAAAAGCATATACACTGTATTATCAAACAAATCAACATATTTGTACTAGACAAGTGTGAAATTAATGGCGATAAAAAATTATACTCTGAACCCCATGTGGATTTACACAAACTGACAAAGTCCAAAAGTGTTAGGTTGTGCCCCGTACTCCCCTACCGCACACATATGTCTTGGTACTGGTGTGAGGCGAAAGAGAAGAAATTGTTGCTATTTTTGTTTTCTTTGCGTGCAAAAAGTATTCTCGTAGCTTCAGAACATTACAGTTGAACCACCGATGTCACATGACTATTTTAATGATGTCCTTACTACCTTTCTGGGTCTTGAATGTGGTAGTTGCGTTGCTGTTTATATAGAGTCAAAAAGCTCTCAGATGTCATAGAAAATATCTTGTGTTAAGATGAACAAAAGTCTTACGACATGTGGATGAGTAATTAATGGTGAAATATCCCTTTAAACACACCTGAACTAGATTGGGTAATCAAGGGTTCTCAAAATTACTAGAAACTTCAGGCCAGTATGTTTGACTTGCCTTTTTGAGAGTGTGTCTACGATTCCTTAAAATGCTCCCTGTACAGGCAGCAGTGCACACTCACCTGTCTGCACATGAGCGCCAGTCTTTCTTTTAATTGTGAAAGCTCTGCTCTCTGTCTCTCTATCTCTCCCTCTCTCTGTCTGTCAATCTCGCCATCATCCAAGATGGAGGAGGGGCCGTTCGGGAGGCGCTGTGTGAAAAACAGAGGAACATGAGAAAAAAAAGATTGAAAAGATTCAAAACAATATCCAAATAGCTCTGACTCACCTCCTTTCCATTGTCCAAACCCCGCTCTCTCCTTTTAATCTGATCCCGTAAAGACAGAACCTAAGTATAGCGAACAAATCTAAGCATGCAAGACCAGCGTGCCACATAGAGATAGAAAAGGAGGTACAAGCGTATATTGCAAAAGTATGATGTTCACCTCATTTGTGGACGCTTCCAGCTCTTCCTCTAGAACGGCAACTCTCTCTAAAGCCACACGCAATCTCTCGCGCACCTGAGGGAGAGAAGAACAATAGACAATGAATCAACAGGAAGAACCTGTCCAAAATAAAAAAAAAAAATCACCTCTATGAAGAGACCGAGTAATTCTATAGATGTCTGGATGTTTAAACATTGACATTAGCTTTATAAACTTCTTAAGTGCAATATGAGAAGGTTTCCTGCTTCATTCATTGCTTTGCCTTAAAACAAAACTAATAGGTGATGTTTTTGGGACCAAATGAAACTACCTATGCATCAGAGAAATAATGGCTTCGATTTTGTTATTTCCCTTCTCACAAAGCTACCGTATAGCTTTAGAAGACTTTAAATACATTATATGAGTCATATGGGCTACTTCTGTGTTACTTTTATAGTGCTTTTCATCATTTTTGGAGATTTAGGCAACTGTGTTTTCATTATGAGCGCGACTAACCAGCACAATGAAAACAAAAACCAAACAACAGCTGTGGTCACAAAAATTCAGATAACTGGATTTATCATTATGCTGAAATGGTGTAGGACAGGCAGGAGTAGGGAAGGCCTGCTGACCTTTTCGTCCAGGGCTTTATGGTGTTCAAACAGGGATTTGAGGGCCTTGAGCACCTCCACCTCGCTGGAGACTCCAGCCGGAGACTGAGCCTGCCTCTTCACCACAGTCATCCTCAGAGAACGCTCGTGACGAGACACCAGACATTCCAGATGCTCCAGCAGGAGCTAGATGGCACAGGAAAAAAACAGAAAAAGTAAGAATTTAAATTGGGAGATGGTGACTAGTCATTACCTTTTTTCACTCTTGTGAACATTTCCCAAAGTGGGATTGACTCCCAGAGAACAGTCTCAAGGGAGTCACATACATTACCATGATTTTTAATATTTTTAAAAGAAGTCTTACATGCTAACCAAGGCTGCATGTATTTGATCAAAAATACAGTAAAAACTGTAATATTGTGAAATATTATTACATCTTAAAATAACTACTTTATATTTTAATATATTTTCAATTAAAAATTATTTTTCCTCTGATGGCAAAACTTAATTTTCAGCTTTATTACTCCAGTCTTCGGTGTCACATGATCCTTCAGAAATCATACTAATATGCTGATTTGATCAAGAAACATTTAATATTATTATTTATATTGAAAACAGTTGTGTTGCTTAATATTTAAGTCAAAAGCTTGAAACTTTTTTTCAGGATTCTTTAAAGAAAAAAACTTTAAAAGAACAGCATTTTTAAAAATAGAAACATTTTTGGAACATTATAAATGTCTTTACTGTAGCTTTTGATCAATTTAATTAATCCTTGTTGAATAAAAGTAGAAATTTATTTTCCAAAAAAAGTCTCAAATCATAAAGTGTGATGTTAATAATATTGTCTCAATGTCATTGTGGTAACATGATGATAAACCCTTCATCAAGTCTGTTTTTTTTCAAAGCTAAGTGCGCATTTTGTTCAGGTGATCAGCTCGTGATCTGGTGTTTTTCGCGCCTCAGAACGTCTCCATTCACAGTAAACTCACTGACTGCATGTGCTGTGAGTTTAGCACACATCTCGGAATGCAACGGCCACCAGTTATGCTTTATTTTCGTGGTATATGATTACAGCATTTCACTAGATTTATAGCAAGACGTGTTTTTATAAGCCTGTTTTCAATGAAGCTGACGTTTCACGTCAAAATAAAAGCGCTACCGCTGTTTCCGTCAAAATAAACGCTTAAAAGTGCAATATAAATTGCTGACAGCTAACGGTTTAAATGGGTAACGTTACTGCAGTCCACATTCAAACAAGTCTCTTTCAAGTGTAGAAATTAGGAAAGAAGTATTGTAATTTCCCTACTGTAGTGTAAAGCAAAAATAATATACCTATGAAATATCCATTTTCATTTATTTTACAGTGCAGTTGCTTTAGAATATATGTCTATTACTGTCATAGGAATAATGATAACACAAAGATGTTATTATTATTATATTCTAATTTGTTTGGCTTCTTAAAACACCAGTGTGAATATAATTTAGACTGAGACAGTATAACACAAATAAAAAGAGGGTTGAGTCCCCTTTAAAGTTGAGGTACAAGTCAATTCACTGACTTTTTTCTGACTTAAGTTTTCCTAGTTAAGAACATGGGTTGCTCTTAATTTCAAACTCTCAAAGTGCATTAGACAGAATCATTTAACTTTAAAATATACATTTTTAAAAAAAATTTCCCAAGTCTTCATTTGTCTTTTTATTTTAATATTGCAATAAATGTCATATCATGGACTTCATATGTAGATATTGTCGTATTATGAGATTTTGATATATCCATAACAAAGGTATATTTTACCCAAATATGAAAATTCTGTCATTGATTACTCACCCTCATGTCGCTCGAAATCCATAAGACCTTCATTCATCTTCAGAACTCAAATTAAGATATTTTTGATAAAATCAGAGAGCTTTCTGACCCTGCATAGACAGCAACATAACTGATACATTCAAGGCCCAGAAAGGTAGTAAGGAAATCGTTAAAATAGTCCATGTGACATCAGCGGTTCAACTATAATGTTATAAAGCTACGAGAACACTTTTTGTGTGCAAAGAAAACAAAAATAATGTCTTTATTTAACAATTCTTCTTTTCCCTGTCAGTGACATGGACTATTTTATCTATGTTCTTATCTTTCTCAGTCAGAAAGCTCTTGGATTTCATCAAAAATATCTTAATTTGTGTTCAGAAGATGAACAAAGGTCTTACGTGTTTGGAACGACATGAGAGTGATTAATAACAGAATTTGCATTTTTGGGTGAACTATCCCTTTAAAGTCAACAAAGAGGCTACAAAAAAACTGAATATATCTACCATTTTCTCAGGACAAATAGTCAGTTCATTGAACACAAGTTGACCTTTTGTGATAACATGCTCCCACAATAGTAATATAAAGGTAAATTGGAATGAAACAAAGTAAATAAAAATTTTAATTTGATGCATTGAAATGTTTTGAACTAGCTACAGAAAAAGTCACTGTACTTCTGACTCTGTTACTGAGATAAAGCTCTTGTGAAAACTAGTCTATATGGTAATAGTATATATGGTAAGAGTGGGATATTGCACCCCAGCCAAAACATTTCATGAAAAACAAACACCCTAAACACAAAACCACAAACACAGGCAGGGGACATAAAGAGGATATGATGTCTGTTTCACACGCACAGATTATGGTTATGGAGTTACTGACCCGTGTATTGTTCCTCTCCGCCTTGAGCTCAGCAATCTCCTCTTCTCTCTCCAGCAGCTGCTCCCGACATACATTCAGCTCTTTGGTCAACACCGCAAACTCCTGCTCACACACACAAACACACACAACAGAAAATAAGCTCTGTTCTGATCTTTACAGGCTCCTAACAATCAACACAAATAAACCAAAGAGTGTGTATTCAGTGCTGTGGTCAGCCTGAAATATATTTACGGATCACTCAAACCACGCACACATAATGTAGAAATAAACACATACATCACACATACATGTGTCCACCGTGTAGCCTGGGCTTCAGACAGCCTGCCTACAGACCGCCCACAGGCTCACTGACCGTCTGAGACACAGTGCATACACACAACTGAAATGCACACTTTCTCAATCTGGCAAGCTCTAATCTGATTGGCTGACTTCACACCATTTCACTAGGTGTAAGAGCCCACGGGGTTTATTATCAGTCTGTCTGAAAAGGCAGATACAATGCTGATACAAGACGTCTAGGTGTTTTGAAAATGAAATAATCAGTGGATTTGCCTATGTTTGAAAGGTTAGTCATCAAAACTTTGAAAAAGATACTATACTTGCCAACTAACTGAAGTAAAATAAGTTTAAAGGTATAGTTCACCAAATGAAAAATGCCCCATGATTTACTTAACCCTCAAGCCATCCTAAGTGTATATGACTTTCTTCTTTCAGGCGAATATAATCGGAGTAATATTAAAAAATGTCCTGGCTTCTCCAAGCTTTATAATGACAGTGAATGGTGGTTGATTTTTTTTTTTAAGTCCAATAAAGTGCATCCATCCATCATAAAAAGTGCTCCACATGGCTCCGGGGGTTAATAAAGGTCTTCCGAAGTGAATTGAAGTGTTTGTGTAAGAAAAGTATCTATATTTAAAACTTTATAAACCGTAATCTCTAGCTTCCTTGTTTTATACATCTAATTTGTGACCAGTACCTCTTTTGTACCTTTTGTACCTCTAATTTGTGTTTTGCTTACTCCTCTGCTCTTCCACATTCCTCACTTCCGTGTTCGCCACCGTGTTCGCCTACGCTGCTTTCTCACGTGCACCTGAACGACAGTTAGCGGAAGCTAGAGATCATGGTTTATGAAGTTTTAAATGCACTTTATTGGACTTCTATTGGACTACTGAATATCAACAGCCATTCACTGCCATTATAAAGCTTGAAAGAGCCATGGCATTTTTTAATATAACTCTGATTGTACTCATCTGAAAGAAGAAAGTCATATACTCCTAGGATGGCTTGAGGGTGAGTAAATCATGGGGTAATTTTTGGGTGAACTATCCCTTTTAAGTACTAAAATTACTAAAACAGATATAAATGAAAGCAAAATATTTAAAAAAGAATAAAAATGAGAAAAGCAATAAAATAACTAAAGCTAAAATTAAAATAAAAATTGAACATTGAAATTAAACAACCATTATATACAGCAATTAACCACACAACATTGAAACCATAAGAATGATAAAAGAGCAAAACATTTTTATACCGCAATTACAACATACAAAATCTTTCAATGACACCAACTTAACACAAGGTGAGGATAATGGTGAATGCATAAAAAATACAATGGAACCAAAAAAGAACTGACCAAAAAATTTTTTTTTTTACCTGACTCAGAGAACAACATGCTACCATTTAGCACAGTTCAACAGTTTATGACATGTGAATGGGTCAACATCTCATGGGATAACATGTGAGATTCTTTAAATCACTTGTTGAAATCATGTTGCTTTTTCCCTTCAATAACTATCTTGTTTTACCGAAACATACAATATCAGTTCTATAGAGTCACAAAAATGAATCATGTTTAATAATTTAACGTATAAATACTTCCAGTTTATTAATTAAAAAATCTAGTATATGAGGGGCCTTCAGGTCAAAAAGATTGATAACCACTGATTTATAAATCTAATTCATTTGTATAGACCACATTCAGATAGGACGGTCAAGAAAAATTCCCATTTACACTATCTGTATAGAGAATTTAACAATCATCAAAGGTTAAAATGATTTCTGTACACATCAATATGAAGATCATCAGATGACACCAGATGAAAAAAACTTCACAAAAAGTGTACAGAAAGATTATTAAATTATTGCACATTTGTAGTCAGTTCATAGTTTATTTGCACTTCCCATAGCCTAGAGAGTACATGTGTGAGCATCTCTTTACCTTCCCTTTTCATATGCACATACATTCTGCAAACAAATTACTGAACCCAACAACTGAATGTGTTCATGCATTGACCTAAATAACATGAGATTACACAAATTACTGACATTTAACTATCTAGTTATTGACAGCCAAGCATCATTTCATCAGTACAGCCCCATGATCTCTGCGATGCAGAAAACGAGGACGAAATCGCGGAATCCAGTCATAAAAATAGAATGGAATTTCATGGCAGAATGTCATGGAATTTGACAAATTTGGGATGAATAAATCAAAAGTAGGTCGGTACACGTGACATGGACTAGTGTCTGTGAACATTCAGCCACAAAAACACTAATATGTGACCCTTGACCACAAAACCAGTCATTAGGGTACATTTTTGGAAATTCAATACATCTGAAAGCTGAATAAATAAGCTTTCCATTGATGTATGGTTTATTAGCATAGGGCAATATTTGGCCGAGGTACAACTATTTAAAATCTGGAATCTGAGGGTGCAAAAAAATCAAAATATTGAGAAAATCTCCTTTAAAGTTGTCTAAATGAAGTTCTTAGCAATGCACTTGATATATTTATGGTAGGAAATTTGAAAATTATCCTAATGATTTTTGGCATAAAAGAAAAATCAATCATTTTGACCCATACAATGTATTGTTGGTTATTGCTACAAATATACCTCTGCTACTTATAACTGGTTTTGTGGTCCAGGGTTACATATGAATCCTGTATGTTCTGCGTATCTCTGCATGAATAAATGTTGCAGATGTGTGATTTTTCGTTTACTACACTCATATTGAAGAGCATGTGACGCTCGCTGTGTTTTCAGCCTCTGCTGCCTCATTATATGAGTATGTGAACACATAAACATGATCTCTAGAATTGCTCTGAGTCACTTCTTAAGCATTTTACTGTTTCTTTTGAGAAAAACTATTATCATATCATATACACACAAGGTATTCAAGCAACCCCTCAAGCTAAAAGTTTGGCTTAACTTGAAGAAACTGTGACAGAAATATATGACTTAACATAAGGATAGTACTACCACTACTAACACAGTTATTATTAAAACATTTTTTAATCAAATTTGATTATTAAGAATGAAACCATTAAAATGGAATAACACAGAATTTGGTAAAAACTCAATTTGAATGTAATTTTTGTTAACTTTTTAATAAATTGCTGTTAAAGTTTCATGATTTCAATTAATTAGACATGCTTTCTGATTAATATTGTTTAATTTAACCATTAGAACACAAAAATAGAAAAACAGAATCCAAACAGTATTTGGAAAAAAATCAAACACAATTTGGGAAGAAAATAAAATGGATTTCATAGGGCCCTACATTAGTAAGCCGAGGCTGTCGAATTGTTACCGAGGTAACAGAGGCTGGTATCATAAATGCCCAAACGTTGGTACCGTACAACCAACCCGTGTTTGTGCGTGTGTGAGACTGAATCAGAGTTTGTTACTTTTATTGCTTCAGTGTGAACAGATGACAAAGTCCACATTCTGAACACTCCAATGAGCAACTCTCGGGTGTAAGGTCTTCATAGCACCATGTTGTGTAAGATGACATATGGCCTCACATGGCTGCCACTGCGAGCCTAAAGCCACACCATCTTTTTCCAGCCGCCTATATGTGATTGGGTGGCTTTGTCAAGAATCACACACCGCACACCTTCCCTGTCTTACGCAGACAGAATCGCCATATTGCATGTGCAATTACGTGTCCGTTTATTTAAATGCACAGCAGATGTTGGCATTTCCATTAGATGATGCTGAATATGTTTGCGCGATGACGTAAAGAAGCACTAATAACGTGAATCAAATCCTGGATCAATCAAGTCAGCGACTCCAGAAAAACAAAAGGAGATTTGAATCCGAGCCAATCTTACTAAGCAATCACATTCCCTCCGCAAAGCAAACCAAAGCCCAATCAAAAGGCCTTTAACAAGCCAAGCACAACTCTCGACCAATCACGTCGCGTGTACCTTCTGTGCTCAAATCGGCCAATCGTGTTTCCTTTCCGTCATGATGAATGCGTTTGGTGGGTCACGTCTCCATCCTGTCTATATCTAACTGCCTGACTTTCTGCCAACAAGCAAAAATAGGGGAAAGAAGCTGGAGCAAGAAGGAGGAGAGGAAAGGAGGAGAAGGAGGAGTGGGGGGGCTAAGCTTAGGAGTGGTATCGTGGTACACAGATGGTAACTCAGTGGGCCCATAGGACTTTGGCATTCTGGAAATGTACCTTGCTGAGATTGGACTAGAATTATGTTTGGCACAAGTATGCCAAACACAATTGCGTGATAATGTCCTGCCTTATTTCTCTCTCTCATTCAAGCTCCTGCTACGGCTCCGCTGACACAAAGGACCTCCACAATGGCTTTACATCCTCTTTTTCAGCTTTTGTCTCTTTCTCTCATACGCCCAATGCTGATGGGATGCACCGACTGAACCCTGCTTAATGTGTCACTTCTCTGAACATGTATCTGCTTATTTCAGAGAGTGTTTGCATATGTTGGTGTAAGTGCGTGAAAGAGGGAGATATTGATTCTCCTTCTGTGTTGCTATGCTCCTTAAACACCCAGTCATTCTCCCCTAAAAAATGGGTCTCTCTCATATGTTATTTCAAGCCACATGTTCGGTCCCATATTCGGTCCCAAAATGATTCCAGTGATACAGACGTTGATTTTTAATTGGTATACAAATATGGTGTTAGAACAGTAAAAAAAGGAATAGAAATGTATAACCCAATTCACATGAACAAAACACGATTCATAAACACGCAAGTGTGTTAACAAATTGTTCATTGTTTGTGCGTTTAATAATTTATTGTTCAATCTGCATTTGCAAATTGTCACACATTTGTGGGTCGCCTTGGAATTGCGATTTTTCCGACAGGTTTTGACTTACAAATTCATTGTCATACATATAAGTGACCCTGGACCGGAAAACCAGTGTTAAGTAGCACAGGTATATTTGTAGCAATAGCCAACAACACATTGTATGGGTCAAAATTATCAATTTTTCTTTTATGCAAAAAATCATTAGGATGTTAAGTAAATATCATGTTCCATGAAGACATTTTGTAAATTTCCTACCGTAAACATATCAAAACCTAATTTTTGATTAGTAATATGCATTGCTAAGAACTTCATTTGGACAACTTTTAAGGCGATTTTCTCAATATTTTGATTTGTTTGCACCCTCAGATTCCAGATTTTCAAATAGTTGTATCTTGGTCAAATATTGTCCTATCCAAACAAACCATACATCAACGAAAAACGTATTATTCATTGATGTATAAATCTCAATTTTAAAAAATTGACTGGTTTTGTGATTCATGGTCACATATTTTCTTTAGACTTCAAAAATTAATTGTATTTTATCTTATTTACCTGTAAAAATATCTAAGCATATGTAGATACATTTACTTGAGATAAAAACATGCAGAAGATATTGTTTTCAAGGAGCATATGTGAACCAAAAATACTTTGTATGGGTCAAAATTATCTAATTTTCTTTTAAGCCAAAAATCATTAGGATATTAAGTAAAGATGCGTGAAGAAATGTTCCGTGAAGATATTTTGTAAATTTCCTACTGTAAATACATCAAAACTTAATTTTTGATTAGTAATATGCATTGCTAAGAACTTCACTTGGACAACTTTAAAGGTGATTTTCTCAATATTTTAATATTTTTGCATACATAAATATCAATTTCAAAAAATTGACCTTTATGACTGGTTTTGGGGTCCAGGGTCACATATGTTAAATTACTTTTCTTGCACCATTAGAAAATAGCTTTCTTTCTTGTTTCTAGCAAAAATGCAACAACATAACTGACATATTTTGTTCAATCTATGGTGAAAAACTATTTACTAAGGGGTAAGATATATATATATATATATATAGATGAAGGAAATACAGTTAAGTTCAGCTCTGTGATTAAGTAGTATCATGTTGTCTCTCTTCTGTAAAATGTGCTTTTATGGGAAAGAAGTAATGTTATGCTGAAATGTTACAATTATACAGGAACACTCGTATGTCACTGCAACCAAATATACTACCTGTAAAATTCAGATCGTGACAACTGAATTTTAATCAAATCCACATATTATGCAAAGAGCAACTCTTTTTTTCTCTACTAGGAACACTGTGGTCCAGAGAGTTTGGGATATTAGAAGCAACTTCTTTATTTTGTACACACACAACATACACACATGGCTGTTGCTCTCCATTTTGCACTGTATACGTCTTTCCGCACTATATATAATATGATAAACAGGCAGCAAGGATGAAAGTGACAAAGTAACCGACTTAAATTACTAAACTAAAAGCACTGCTTTTAATTTTGTTCCTGTGTAACTATAACAGTTAAACGTAACACAACTCTACCATAGAAAGACATATTGCAGAGAAAAGATATTGCATAAGTCACCTTACTTGAGTTGAAATGTATTTGTAAGTCAAACCCTGAAAAAAAACCTCTCAAAACATCCAAACACAAATCTACGGTGACAACCATAATGTGAAGACTTGCAAATTTGAATAATTTGAATTTGAATAAGGTTATGCATTTGTGTATCATTTTAATACTGTTCTGACTCCATATTTAACCGCAGTGCCTGACAGATTTATGCACTGGCCAAGCTCATTACCTCACGTTTAGCTGCTATGATGTCATTAAAGGATTCAAATTCATTATTTGACAAAAACAACCCATGAAACAACAAAGATTATACTCTTCAGCAATCAAAAATGTAGCGTCCCGACTTGTAAAACAGGTCACAGAACTACAGATAAGCAGATAATCTCAAAAAGATATGTAGAACACCTTAAATTAGATCAGAGGAGACAAAAAAGTTCGAGACCCGATGCAAAAAGAACTAGAAAAGCCCACAGCAAGTCTGGATGATAAAGATCAGCTTAAATGTTAGCCAATTCAAACTAATATAAATACAGACTGCCCAGTGCAAACAAAGGACATGATGCTAAGCAGACAAGCTTAGTTCTTTACATCTGCCTGTATGTGACATTATTTATACTTCATACTTCACTGGCAGCTCATCCTCAGACGTGGTTCATCTCAATGACCTGCTTTTCCATGTAAACTATTCAGTCCAAGAAATTCTTAAGGGAATATTCCAGGTTCAGTCCAAGTTAGTGGATAAGCTTGGCGATTTTCAACCAGCTTCGTATTGTTACAATGTCGGTCGTAAATATAAATGAACAATGTGTACTCTTTCTCTGTGCTGCCTGCACCCAGATTATCAGTGGTTATTTATCAATGATCATTCAGCAAAACTCAGCTCCATAACCTCCAAGACCTTTAAGAGATTTTGTCAAAACTACAGATTAAACTTCTGCATTTTTATATTCCTGTCCACAGACAGTCAGATCACAGGGGCAGCATCAAAATCAAAAGTGTATTACGGGTGGAACTCTTTGGCAAAAGGGAACATCGCAGCCCTTTTTCTCTGTTTTCTCTAGTCCAGTATCACAGATTTTTTCGTGTGTGTTTCTACTGCATAGACAGCCAAGATTTATTAAAATCCATCTTTCCAGCAGTAAAATCCCCGTTTAAGCTCAAATGACAGCATCTTTGTCATGTTAATTATAACCACAAACTGTTTTAACCCTTGTCTTAAATGGTGTGGTTACAATTTGTGAACAAAATAGTGGTGTTTTAATAAAAATCCATCAAATTTTGCACAAGGACGAAAAACATGAATGCAGATTTTGCTTATTTTTAGGTTGGTCACATGCAATCGCTGTGCTGACCAAACAAAAAGCAGCTTGATTAGAAAATGACTTTTGTGTGAACTGTGCTTTATTCAAGCTAAGCAACTGACAACAAACAATGGACCTTTTTGCCCACAAAATTTTGCTGTTTTGCTAATGTAACTGCACTTACGGTAAGTAACTTACAATGGAAGACAATAGAGCCAATCCAGGAGAATTAAAAGCAGAAATGTGAAGCTGTCCTTAGTGAAAAATAAACACACTAAAATACATTTATTTCATGTTAAGTATGCTACAAATATATTTACATATGTACTTAATACAAATACTCTGCAATTGTACTTTCAGTATACTAAACTGGTATATTTAAAGTCTGCTAGTATATTTGATTGTGCTGAAGTGGAACTATTGCAAGTATATTTAGGCACACTTTAAATATTTTGCATTTAAAGACAGATATTATTAAAAGATCATACAGTCCTCATCAATAGTAACATTAAAACCTGAATTTATTCTTAATATTGAGAAATGTGCGTTGTGCACTAGTAGTACTCCAAATAAAGTTTAATTACAATTTTTATACCAGTAAGTCTCAAGCGATAAATGTTAGCAAATATGTTAATAGACTTGAACTATACTTAATATAAAATAAATTCCTTTTAAATCTATTAGTTTTTTACTAGGGGTAATTTTGCGACAGCACTTAAAACTTTATTACTTGAGCTGTACTGTAAATCTATTTAAATCATCATTTTGTAGTCATTTTAGGGTTTGTAGTGTGGCTGTGTCATGGGAACATTGTAAAATTGGATATAACTTTACAAAGTCAAAGAAAAGGCTACCCTAGTAAAAAAGTTATGTATTTAAAATGCATTTATTTTATACTAAGTATAGTTCAAGTCAATAAACATATTTACTGACATATCACTTGAGACTTACTGATATAAAAATTGTAATTAAACTTTATTTGGAGTACTACTTCTGCACAATGCACATTTCTTAATATTAAGCCTAAAATATGTTTTAATGTCACTTTTGATGAGGATTGTATGATCTTTAAGTGCTAAATATTTAAAGTGTACCTAAAGCATACTTGCAATTATTCCACTTTAGCACAATTAAACATATTTAAGTATATCTTTAGTTGGACTTCAGCACTACTTCCACACAATTAAAGTGCATTATGTACAAAATTATTTGTTCCAATTTAGCAGACTTTAAAAATATCAGTTTAGTATACTAAAAGTACAACTGCAGGGTATTTTTATTAAATACATAATATGTAAACGTATTTGTAGTGTACTTAGCATTAAATACATGTATTTTAAGTACATTTTAGTATATTTCTTTTTTACTAGGGTAGTAAGTGACCTTTTCACACTAAAATCACTTTAACACATATTGTGCACATCTTGTTTTTTCTTTAAAACAAATGTGTTTTAATGTTTACAGATTGGCCCCATTTGCTTCCATGTTTTTGCTTTTTTTTTTTAAAAGAAAAGAAGTAAAAATTAGGTTTTGTAGTAATCAACATGCCACCAATGATGTCATTTGAGCAAACATGTAACTTGGACTGAACCCCAGTTATTCCTTTAAAACATTTTACTCCAAACGAAGACAATATTTATATGCTGCACATTAACATATCGATATATTTACTTATATTCTCATTCTGAATCTCCTGCACCTTCATATAATATTTTAAACACCCACATGCAGGACCCCTAATGCGTACCTGTGGCAGTGCGATGGAGAGTTGTCTCTGTAGCGAGTCCTTCTCATGACCCAGCTCTCGCAGACGTAGCTGTGCCGTGCCGAGACTCTCCTGGGTCTCTCTGAGACTCTCTAGCAGCCGCTCTCTCTCCGTCAGCATGTTCACCATCAGAGACTCCAGATTTCCAGTGCTCCCCCCCTCGTCTCCACCACGAGCCTCCCGGCCCCCATAGCCACNCCCCCCATACCCCCACCACCTCCAGCAGGAGAGGACGGGCCTCCTCCGCCACCACCCCGCCCGTCCTCCGAGATGGTGGGCATCACCTCACACATCATCTTGAGGCCGTGAACAGGTGTGAAAGTTTAAGGGCGAAAGTGTGTATGTCTTGGCCCTACAAGAGGAATTTGCGAGAATCACAGTGTGGGATCGCGAATCTGACGGTGTTTGCGTGCCTGAGAGCCTACGGCAAACAGATAAACAACTTGTCATTCATACGCGGGTGTTTAGGATGGTGTAGCGCGTGGTCTGTGGTAAGAACGTGTGCCTTAACAGTCTGTAACGTGTGTGGGAATGTGAGTATTGCAGATATGTTATATTACGCGTGCAGTTGTTCTCTCTTTCTTTTCCTCTTTATCTTGTCTGTTTGACTTCACCCTCAATTCAAGCTTTCTTGTTGGAATCTCCTAATTGCTGTGCTCTTCTTCAAGGGTGGACATGTACTGCCAGTTTATCTGAGTTGTCTTCTTGACAATGAGTTTATTATCCACGGCTTTTCCTTTATATTTTTTTTTCCTCAGTGCTCAGGTAGATTCATGAGTTGTGTTGCTAATTCCTGAATGGCTTCAAGGCTCCTGATTGGCTCTTAGAATGTGCTGTTCAAAATCCTTGGCTTG
This sequence comes from Labeo calbasu, assembly GCA_019740295.1. Taxonomy (NCBI): domain Eukaryota; kingdom Metazoa; phylum Chordata; class Actinopteri; order Cypriniformes; family Cyprinidae; genus Labeo; species Labeo calbasu. The sequence continues at coordinate 7,689 of JAHKKF010527711.1, read as the reverse complement.
GGTGCGTTTGGGTGGAGCAGCAGGACGTGGTCTCAGGTGGGACAAAAGTGGCAGGAGAAAGTAGGAGGGGAAAGTCGCTGGGTCGCAGGGACTGGATTGGGTAAAAGGAAGGGTGGGCATGGAGGAGAGTCTTCTACCCAATGGGTTCGAACTTCAAGTAAAGGAGAGCTGAAGAGGGAAATAAAGGAGAGTGACATTAGCACAAATGGTCAAAGCTGGGCAAGACATGAAGAAATAAAGCATTAGACATCAAATCCACTGAATTCACAGCCTTTCAGTTTCCCAGTAGACTTTAATAGCACTTTTATTGATAAACTCTGGGGATACCATCACAAAAAAAGGGAAAGACAAGACTATATAGGAATAAAATAATACAACAAACAAACACAGGCTTCGGACAGCACGAGGTGAAAGACAAATGTTATGATATCTTACTTTTGCACTTACTAATAAAACATGCTTTAATGACATTTAATGCATTAAATGTTATAACACAAGTTGTCAGGCAGCAGCAGGAGAGATAAGTGGGGAATCATCTGTGATGTTGGGTTATTTTCGACTGTCGTTTAAAGCTTAAAACATATAAACCGTAATGCTTAAAAGTAATACGCCAATCTTGACAGTGGCATCATTTACATGCACATAACTTTCTGATTAAGGTTCATATTCCAGGTAAGCCTTTTTTCTGAAAACAGATTTTAATATGTGACCCTGGACCACAAAACCAGTCTAAAGTAACACGGGAATATATTATTGTAGCAATAGCCAAAAATACACTGTATGGGTCAAAATTATAGACTTATATAGACTTCTTTTATGCCAAAAATCATTAAGATCTTAAGTAAAGATCATGTTCCATGAAGACATTTTGTAAACTTCCTAACGTAAATACATCAAAACTTAATTTTTGATTAGTAAAATGCACTGCTAAGAACTTCATTTGGACAACTTATTTTCTCAATATTTTGATTTTTTAGCACCCTCAGATTCCAGATTTTCAAATATTGTCCTATCCTAACAAATCATACATCAATGGAAAGCTTATTTATTCAGCTTTCAGATTATTTATGATTCTCAATTTCAAAAATTGACCCTTGTGACTGGTTTTGTGGCCCAGTGTCACATATGCTCCAGAAATAGTGATGTATTACTTATAATTATTAGTATAGGTAAACAGCATATCCTGAACATTTCTTCTGTTTGCTTGAGCCATTTATAGCGCATCATGCATTTTAGTAATTTAATCAACTCATGAAATATCTTTTATATCCCAACACAAGAGCTATGATTTACAAAATGTAGGTCATGAGACTTCTACAAATATAGGCCATGATGATTCATTTAATTTTATAAATTGTCATTAGAAAAGAAAAAGTCTTCAATTTCTCTGATTTTTTAGTTGTTTATGTCTAATGTAAACGTAAATGGAAAAAAAGAATGCTTGGTTATGTCCATATTCCGAATATGACCCACACATCTTAATAACACAAGCGTATGCCAATCAAATTCAGATTTCTAGAAACCAAAACACTTGATTAATCCGGTTATGGCGATCAATGTGTTGCCATGACCCTTACATAACCACAATATGCCTAAATTCTGATTCAAATCAGAATATTCCTGTGCATGTAAAAGCATTGAGTGACAGACATGGAGTTCGGACTGAAATCGCTGGGTTCTTCGACACAGGAGTCAGCACTAGATGGTGGCAGACACATTGGGGAGCATCAAACTAAAAATAACATTGTAACCATCGGGTTTCCCCCCTTACAGAAATCTGGGAATAGCATGAAAGAGCGTCCTGTTCCAGTGAATGTCGACACAGAGGAATTTGGAAGAATCAATAGAGCAGTGGTTCCTCGCACAGGCCCACAAATCGTGCTAAATACTCCCTGCCTTGAATGTTAACGACGACGAGGCGAATGAACACAACGTATCAGGTTCGAATGCAGAACATTCAAATCAACACCCAATTCCATTTGTTTTGTCTCTCTGACTGCCTGTCTGTCCGTCCGTCCGTCTCTCTCTGCCTCCCTCCCTCTCTCTTTCTCCGACACACACCTATTTCAAATTCCCTTCAATATAGACAGCAGCCGTTGCCTAATACCACAACGCACTGCTTTTATTCTCCGTTCGCTCCTCTAAACAGCCTATTAGTCAAGAGGCTAATGGATGCGCATGATACACGGAAATGAAATTCATGGTGTGTAACGATCATGTAGCCGGGCAGCGCTTTTTGTGTGTCCGCGGACGCTGTCGAAACGCAGGAAGGAAGAAACGGGTGTCGTTTAAAGGGAACCCGTGCGTGATTGGATGCTGCTGATCTTGTTTATTCCCTACTAACGTGAATGGCTTGGTGAAAAGAATCCAAAAATAAGCACCGCTCCGTTCGAAATTCGCCCGAACGCCGCTCGGCGTTCTAGTGTAAATTGGGCTGGATGTATGTGTTGACGTATTCCTCTGCCGTTCGCTCCACCATGATATATGTGCCGTCTCTCTTCTGCAGATACGCGACTGGACATGCCGTCGAAATGAAACGGTTACATTTTAACTAGTCTAACGAAGAACGCATCGTGTCATTTCTTCAAATGTTGCTATTTTATTCTCTTCCTCCCATCCTTTCGCCTCGCCCCCTCCTCCCAAGCCCTCCATCCCCCTCCTCATCTCCACAGCTGGGCGATATCACACACACAAACATGCATATATAAGAAAATACATGCGATGCTGAAATATGCACCGCTCACCGTTGTCATCGTCGAGAGTAAACGCTAGACATCATCATCATCATCATCATCATTTCATCCCCGTCGACCCCATCGGAGCGCAGCGCTTTCGGGTGCCGAATTCGCCCAGTTATCAGCCTCCCCCCTTCCCTCTTCCTCACACATGTAACGACGGCACCGAGCGAGCAAACGTTACACCTATCCACAGACAACCCCAGTCTCTCTCTCTCCCTCTCTCTCTTTCTCTCCCCCTCCCTCTCGATGTAAAGGTGCTGGCTCTTAAAGAAACATTCGCGCCTGCTTCACCACCACAGTGATCACAAACACGGGCTGTTGCTAGGGCTACTGTAACTGTGTGATATCATGTCTGTAAACGACACGGTCCAGCACCTTTCCTCACATTAGAGGATGAACGCGTTGTTTTAAGAGCGAGGCTTGAGCATTCATGGGCAAAAGGTCCAAATGGTCAGCGCTGGGTACCACTCAGAACTTCAGCAGTCGGTCTCTATGTGTGTCGCCACATCCACTCCCTCTACCGGTTCCTTTCGGTATTGCGCCTCTCAAACCATCCGCACTTGTTAACAATTATCACATCATTTTTCAGCGTTTCATTGCATCATCACTCAAGTGCGGCTTTTATTGGGTTTTAAAATGTCAATTTTACGATAATTGCGTTTAGAGTAAAATAATATGTTGCATAATATCCCTTCTAGAAATCCGTCAGTCCACGTGTCTGCCCGAAATTAATTATTTCCAGCAACACCACTGACTCTATTAAGCATTTTTCTTTTTATATATTAAAATAATTTCTATATTTAAACATACACATTTTCCAAGAACACACTTCAGTGATCAAATTGGTGTATATAAAGTGTATATTTATATGAGGGTCGACGTTTATAGAAATGCGCACAATGTGCTCTTCTAGTGCATCTTAAATTGTCTTTTGGCGCGTCTGACATAACTACTTAACTGTTAACCATCTTACAGACATTTTAAACAAAACTAAGTATGTTTCTGTGAGTACATCTGAGATTTTTTAAATCTATAATTAAGCTATTTTCCCGTCCGATATCAACCATGGTTTTACTACAAATAAAAAAACATGGTTACTACACTTTTACTATAATGAAACCGTTTAATTTTCGTAAGAGAAGGCGCATAAGCTGCTATGATTACCTTCTCAGATGTACGTTTGTTCATATTTAGCGCACACTAATTGAATTTAATAACAAACTTTTGTGTTTAGCAACTGAAACGTCTGAAAATGCAGTCGAAACGTTTATATTTTAAATAGTAAAAATAGTAACGTTAGCCTGTTTGTAACACCACCAAACTTCGACTGCATTTGGAAACTGCTCAAATCGTCCATAATTCGTAACCTTTCTTTTACAAAATTGCAAATAATTTGTGATGTAGCCTATACAGCTTATATTTTATATCCAGTCATGAAATAATCATAATAAGAATCTTTCCGTATGACGTAGTGCGTTCGCTTGAGGAAAACCAAATTACCCGCGAAACGTCTTGAGCTGAGGAACCGCTTTCAGTGGTGAAGGCAACAGACATGAATGCTACAAGCCAATAAAAAACAGACACCGGTGACTTCTCCACCAATAAACCAGACGACGAGGAGGGCTTCTGCATTGATAAACGCCAATAAAACGGGGGGAGAGCAGGGTGGAGCTATGAGAAGAGTCCCGAAAGGGATGACGTAATGTGTTTTTAGAGGATGATGTCATCGTTGTGCACAAGGAGAGGATTTAAAGACACAGCTGTGCCGTGGTACAACTTGCAGCTGGAGCGAGTGCTGCACAAGAACAAAGTGGGGGGTGTCTGCTGTGCGTCAAAAACCTCAGCTGATATTTTCTTTATATTTTCTCACTTTGAGAAGCACAAAAACATAGTAGGCCTTCATGTGCCATTTTTACATAACACACCCAAATATACACCCAAGGTGTCAAAATTGACGTGCGTCTTAAGCATAGCGCTGCTCTTATGCATTACAATGTATCCATAACTTGCATATAGCTTGTAGTACTAGCATCTCTACCCATGCACAGCCGGTCACCATGGCAACAGAGGCAACATGGTGTTTATTAGAATGTCTTTTGGAGCTGCAGCATCAGAGCCTTTCAAGCCAGTGAGCACTTAGGAAAAGAGATAAGGACAGGACGCTGCTGAGGTACATTGGGATAGAACCATCCCTAGTCCTCGTGGGTTCAGGCAAAGTTCAGGATGAACAGCTGGTCACAACAAAGCCTCCAATTTAAGAAAACACTAAGCGGTATTACCATTACAATAACTTTTACATTTGTTGGGGATAGTTCACCCCCACATTTATAGTTTTGTCATCTTTTGCTCACCCTCATGTTGTTCCATCCTTACGAAAATTAACCATGGTTTTACTACAAATAAAACCATGGTTACTATCGACCTTATTTTTTCCTGTAAGAGCAGGTGCGGACATTTGTAAATTTAATGTGTCTGGCTTCCGGTCTCATCCGCTTCCAGCTATTTTTAGCTGTACAAAACAGCTAGTTTTGCTGCTTGATATTTCAAACTAGTGTGTCTTACCATATTATTTGAATGTATTATTTTAATTATGAACATACTGGTTGGTAGTGCAAATGGTTTTACTGTTTACAGCATATTGTTATTTTTCTTGTTATTTCCCTACAGCGGCTAATGAACTGGAAGTCTCGCACATTGACAGAAAAAGGCTTACTTTTGCGTTGAAAAATAAGGTGGATAATTTTACCCATGATTTCAATATACTAACCATAGTTTAACCATTTAAACTGTATTTGTAGTAAAACTGGTTAAACAAATAGTAATCGATACACCAAAAAAAAAAGGTTACTACATTTTTTGAATTATCTTTTATATTCCATAGAACTTAGAGTTTAGAAGTGTTATATTTTAACTATCCCTTGCTTAAAAATGCTTAAAAATAAAGCTCCTTTATTTGCATCTACAGTTCCTTGAGGAACCTGTAACATCTATGGAACATCTCCATTTCACAAATGGTTCTTTATATCGGATAAAGATTATTCTATCCACCTTATTCTTCAATGTGAAAGCAAGCCTATGGATGAGACCTCTGGTTCAAATAATGAGAAAAATAGTAACATAAACAGTAAAACTGTTTGCACTACCAACCAGTGTGTTCATAATTAAGACAGTACATTACAATAGCATGGCAATACACCAATTTGCAATATCATGTATCAAGCTGTTTTGCTAAACATAGCTGGATGCGGACGAGACCGGAAGCCAGACCTATAAAATTTATAAAGGGCTGTGTCGGTTCTTACAGGGAAAATATGGTGGATACTCTTTAAAATAAAAATTATTTATTGGCATCTATGGTTCCATGAAGAACCTTTAACATTCATGCAAATTTTCCATCCCTCAAGAGGTTCTTTAAACTATTCAAATATTCTTCACACCAAAAAAAATGGTTCACTGAAAAATTCTTTGGAAAAACAAATTTTAAAAAAAGGTTCCCCTTTTGGAACCTTTATTTGGTGCTGGGCGACATACCGGTTCAAACTGTAAACTGGTTTAAATTACGCAAATGGTATGAATTTTTTTTTTTCAAAAATGGCATAGCAGTGATTGTCTTACCATTGGGAGATGAGAGGGTCTGTATTACGTACCATTGGAGAAGGCGTAACAGTCAACTTGGATCAGGTGTGCCTTAATAACCAATCACAATACAGCCTTGACCTTATGTTGTGTGACACTCAATCGGCATTTACGGATACCATAGGAACAAACAAGAAGTGCCGTAAGCTGAATCCCACTTGTCGCAAAAAGTCTGTGACTTCTTTTATAAAACAATATTTTTTCCGGTGTAAACTCTAAAAATAGTTCAATCCAAAAGTGCTGTTTAGTGTAAAACATGTTGAAGATTAGCTGATAGTATGTCGATTCAGTATGGATAAGCTGTTTCCTCAAAAAAGCTGTTTATTCAGTGTACAGAAGCCTCTCCTCCACTGACATCCATTAAAAAAAAAAAAAACTGGTCTCCTCCCCTGCGCCGCAGTGTTAGCATTAGCCATTACGCTTTTTTGGTTAAAGGTTGCAGGCTTAAGTACAAGTGCCTAAGCAATGTACACAATGTCCTTAATTAAGAGGAGATCCCTGTTAACTGCATACACTTCTGACTAATGTTTGGAAAAGGTTTAAAACTATTAAAGGAGAAGTCCTTTTCCAGAACAACATTTTACAAGTAATTTACTCGCCCCCTTGTCATCTAAGCTGTTCATGTCTTTCTGTCTTCAGTCGTAAAGAAATTATGGTTTTTGAGGAAAGCATTTCAGGGTTTTTCTCCACATAATAGACTTAATTGGTACCCCGATTTTGAACTTCCAAAATGTAGTTTAAATGCAGCTTCAAAAGGCTCTAAATGATCTCAGCCGAGGAAGAAGGGTTTTATCTAGCGAAACGATCTGTCATTTTTTCGAAAAATAAAAATTTGTATACTTTTTAAGCACAAAAGCTCATGTAGCACAGGCTCTGGGACGCACGTCAACGATGCTACGAATTAGTAATGGGTCGTTCTTGAACAATTCTTTCATTTTGAGCGAATCCTTAATGTGGCTCGGGAAGAACGAGTCGTGTCGGGGATGATTCGTTCAGTCGCGCGTGCGCAACATCCTATTAGGTTCTGTACTGGAATTAGTTCTGCTGTTTTGAGTCTTCGGGTTTTTCGAGTCGTTTGTTCATCTTATGGGGCTGTGACGTGATGAACAAACGACTCAAACCCAAAAACTTGTCAGATTAGAGGTGATCTTAGACTAAAGACCCAGGTAAACAATGAATTAATCTTTTTTGTTTCTTATAGCATTATAGTTTTGTCTTGTTTGTCGTGTGATCAATGTTTGTGTAAGCAGTAGATGTGTTAGGGAAGTAACACGTAACATTTTAATTATATTTTGCTAAAATGAACAAAATGACT
>JAHKKF010527710.1:0-13187 GCA_019740295.1 Labeo calbasu | reverse complement strand
ACATGGACACACATTCCCACCAGCCTCCTGGAAACAGTCGAATCAAGCATGCCAAAATGAATGTTTTAAGTAATCAACAAGAATGGTGGGGCTACTCAATACTGAATCCTTTTTTGACACTTTTAGCTCTATTGTGGGTTTTTCTGGGCAATGGTCTTAAACTTTTGATCAGCTGATGAACAGCCTGTTTGAGTTTTTTTCCGTTTTCTATAAATTGCCTACTCTCTATTTTTTGGCTCTTGCTCCTGTTCCTTCTTTTGCCATTTTGAAGTAGTACTTACAACCTGGTTATGATCCACCAGCGCAAAATGCGAATATTTTGCAGTTTCCCCTGGTCTTAAGATTTTGTTCAGGAGTGTATATATAGGTTAATCCTTTTTTGTTATCTAAAAAATGTCTAACTGTATCATATGTTTCATGTCTGACAAAATATTCAATAAAAACACTTTGGAACAACAAAAAAAAGTATTTAAATTGTATTTTTAAATGAAAATAACCGATCGTTTCTTCCTTGGCTGGGATTGTTTATAACCGCGTTTGTGATCGTTTGAAGTCACATTTAAACTGCACTTTGGAAGTTCAAAATCAGGGCACCATACCAGTCCATTATATGGAGAAAAATCCTCAAAAAACATAATTTCTTTACGGCTGAAGAAAAAAGACATGAACACCTTGGATGACAAGGGGGTGAGTACATTATCTCTAAATTTTTTGTTCTGGAAGTGGACTTCTCCTTTAAAAAAACGATAATTTAAGAATTAACAATTTTTACAGTAGTTTTAACAAAAGGGCTATGTTCCAAATAACATGATAGGGGAGCGCAGGGCACAACCTAACACTTTTTGAATACTTTTTTTCTCAGTTTGTGTAACTCCACGTGGGGTTCAGAGTATAATTTTTTATCCACATTAGTTTCACACTTGTCTAGTACAAATATGTCACTTTGTTTCATAATTACAGTGTATATGTTTAGCGTTATTTACCTCAAAAGAAAGGATTAATCTATAATGAAGGTACGGTCTCGACAAAGGAAAGCATAGGATTCTACATTTTATAAAATGAATTAACAGAGTCTCTAATGGAGTGATTAATTTTTTTCCAAATGTAGATAAGACATTAAGTCCTTTAACCAAGAAAGATTAGCAGGAGGGCATGGGAATTTCCAATGTAGCAGTATTCGTCTTCTTCCACTAAATTTGTTTAGGAGAGCATGTGTTAGAAACAACAGCACTTATTGGCAATAGAAAGAACAGGGATTTTTGACCAATTGTTGATACATATATGAGCCTAAACTTTTGATTGGTATTGTATATTGTGTGCTATATGCAAGGTTTGAGTCAGGATGGTAAAAGAGGAGTCATTCTCAGAAATAACAGTTATTTATTATATTTCCAAAGCACACAAAGAGAGGATCACAGGGAAAAGGGGGCAGGTTCCTTAACGGAAAGTCATACCCTCTGTCCACAGACATACTTGGGTTAAGAAATCTTCATTAAATTTTAATAAAATGCTCCTTGTGCCTGCTCCGACCACCTGAAAGGTTCTTGAGTGAAGGTAGTGAAGGGGGCAGTTGTGTGACTTGGAATATGCACTTCTTAGTGTCTTCAGGATTACTAAGGCTATAGACAGGTGAGTTTTTTTTCGGGGTTGGAGCTAAACTCTGCAGGACAGCAGCTGTCTAGGACCCAATTTGCCTACTCCTGCCTTATCTGAACTAAAGAGTAGTGGAAAAAAACGATGAGGGCAGCCACCATATGTACTTATCCAGAGACTCTCTCTCTAGCACCAAGAGAGGGTAAAGAGTGCCTGGGAGGAGGTCAATGACACAGTCATGAGATCCATGGGGAAGGAGAGATGCCACTCAGGACTTGCTGAAGACCCCTGAAGATCAAGGTACCTGGCAAGGACACCAGTGAGATCTGTTGTCTCCTCCCTCTGAGACACAGAACCACAAGAGCCAGTAGATGAAGCAACACCCAGACAAAACTTGCAACAATAAGAGCTCCATGCCAACACTATAGGTATGCTGGGGGACTCAAAGACGTAAAATGCAATCTCCTCACTGTAGTTGCTTCAGATAATTACACTTACCGGGTAAGTGATAGGGTAACATGGGTGAGGATGTGCCATTGAAATCCACGGCGATGAGATTTTCTTGAGAACTCTGGTGGTGCGGAACACAGGGGAATCAGACAAAGAGGTGATGCTCACCAGTACTCCCCTGTCTACTTGCAAACTGCTGCAAAATGTCCAGTTTTACAGCAGTAGAAGCAGAGTCGTTGATTAAGGTGTCGCTGCTTGCATAGTTAAGGTGTGGCTAACTTGCATAATCTTTTGCTTCATTCATAAATATTTCTGCCTTGTATGGTGATCATAATCCACATTGGATCTCAAACAGAAGTTATTTCAAACACTCGCTGCTGTCTCAAAAGAGTTTTGAGCCAAAATTATTTTACGTCTTTAATGCTGATGTTATAGGCTGCTGTTTACTATATGAAACGATCCGTGGCGCTGACGCTCTCCAGATGTGCAGAAACTCTGCCTTTGTTCATAACCACTCCTCAAGCCTGAGCTGACCGGCGTTGGCCCAAGGTTTTCGGCGGGCCAAAAAACCCTGGTCGTTGGTCCAGAGGAAGCCCTGACTAGCCCTGGCACGCACTAGCACGCCCACTTTTGGCCCGACAGTGGAAACGCTGAAAGGGAAATGGTCGACATGACTTAGGAACCCCATCATAAGGAGGTGGTGTTGGCCTGGGTTCTGGAGCAACCAGGGCAAGAACATGAGGAGAAGTGCAGGCAGCTGCTATGGAGTGAATACGGTCTTGGTGACTTGGATGGTTAATTTTAGCAACTTGAGAGGACATGGCCTGTTCCTCTCTGGAAGTATCTGTAAACTGTACTATTCCCAACCTGGCTGGATTGAGCTGTCAGGATGGTAAAACAGAAGGAATTAGTTTAAGGGTAAAACGGTAATATACAGAAAGCATACAAAAACAGGACTGCAGGGAGAAATAGGGAGGCCACAGTCAGGAAGGGAGTCAGGAGAGATTTTAGCCAAGCATGTGGCTGTTATATATTAGACCATTGGGGGGTGCTGGAGCTATGAGATAAGATGAGACCAGGGAACATAGAATGGCGATGGCAGGGGACAGAGAGAGTGAAACCTGGATGCAGGGAGGAACCTGGCAGTGGTGGCTGGAGTCATCTGTGACTGGTGGGCAAATAGGAGATCTAAAGAAGAGCTGGATGAATGGAATAGGAAGAGGAGGGGAGCCAGGAGGGCAGGGCACTAGAGCCTGGAGGAAGGGATCCAGCAGCCAGAACAGACAGTGGAGCTGTTTTAAAAAAAAACTAAATTAAACAGTCAGGAGCTCAAAAAAACAAAAAACAAAACAAAACTATAAAGCAAAATACAGAAATAAACCAAATCTCCAATCTAGATAATGGGTGGAAAAACAAAACAAGACTAGGACTGTTACAACAAGACAAGATAACAGTCAGCAAAGACAGAAGCCAGGTCTGAGAAATTCGATCTGGCACAAGACAGAAAACAAGAAAGAAATATAATGGGGAGAATAATGAATTAAAACAGGTGTGAGTCATGTGATGTGTCACAACCACCATGTGTCAGCCGTGTGATCCAGAAAAGACGCAACACAAACAAACCTTGAGCCGATCAGACCGGCACCCTGACAGAACGACCTACAATTGCCAAAATGTGCATTATACAAACACAGCATACTGTGTATAATACTACAACCCTGTTGAAAAAACAGCATATGCTGGTTAGGTATGATTTGAAGCATGGCTGCTGGTTTGAGCTGGTTTAGCCTGGTCCTTAGCTGGTCATGAGCTAGTTTAAAATGAGCAGAAGGGAGTTACTTAGGACCAGCATATGACCAGCTAAGGACCAACTTAAACCAGCTTATGACCAGCAGCCATGATTAAAAACATACGTAACCAGCATATGCTGTTTTTTTCAACAGAGAATTCAGTGTGCTTTACTACAGTGGTTTTTAGTCCTGGACCTGGGGACCCACAACTCAATTCACAACAGTTAACCTCTCTTAAGTCAGTGGCCACCAAAAGTCATTTTCAAACAAAATTGGATTAAAGGTGCAAAATAATCATTATTAGATGATAATTGGATGGCATTCACTGTGTTAAAGGTGCATTACGAAGTTTTATTGATTTTGAGCTTTGAAAATTACAATTTGTTTACATCAGTGGTTCTCAACCCTGATCCTGGACACCCACTGCTCTGCATATTTCGTATGTCTCCCCTATCTGACACAATCAGTTTAGGTAATTGAGCTCTCTCCTAACAAGCTGACAATCTGAATCAGCTGTGTTAAATGAGGAAGACATACAAAATTGGGCAGATCAACGTATAAGTAGAAAACTAACCGTGCGTCCCAATGTGCATACTCTCCACCCTGTTCGCCCTAAATAGTATTGAAAATTACTACTATCACGTAGACAGGCTAAGAAAAAAATGTAAAACCATCCAATGTGAGCTGTCACACAGAGAACTCTTGAAATGTCATCAAGCTGCCTCATGAGGGCCGATTGTTTGAGACCAGTCAAATACTACACCCTTTATCTTAGTAACTTAACCCCTACCCCTCTTTCTAACACTGTTGAATCTGTATCGGAAAACATTTGGTCTTTCACTACATATTTCTTTTAAGACATCCAAAGGGCGCTGTTAAGTGTTTATTTTATACCACTTTATCTATTTGTGTCGATAGATTTCAATTAAAAATACATACACTCTCAGAAAAAAAGGTACTGTTCTGTCTCTGGGGCGGTCCCCTAAGGTACAACAGTGAAAAGGTACATCTTTGTACCTTACCTACCCCTAAACAGTACATATTAGACTTTGTACCTTAGGGTACTGCCCCAGCGACAGAACTGTACCTTTTTTTCTGACAGTGTATTTTCAAAGGCCGTTTTCTCAAAATGAGGTTTTCCTCCTACAGCAAGCCATAAATCTCCACTTCAGTAGCACTTACACACACACACCAAACTTTACATTTTTATTCCTGTCTGTATCCTTAAGGTTTTTACAGAGGGATTTGTTTATATATGATTTGCTTGATTATATAAAACATTTTATTCCCCCCAGAATTGTGAAAATATATATGGTTTTCTCTCTAATGTCAAAAAAAAATTAAACAGGCATTTTGAAACTGACTTCATCCAGTGTTCAGATGTTTGTACTAGAAATGAATGCACATTAGCGTATATTTCAATAAATAATGCCTCAGTTGCATATTTAGACTTAACATTTTAGAAAACTTGTAATACAAAAAAATGTTTCCAATTATCAGTGTAATTAACTATTAGTTATTTTTTTACCCTATTCACCTCCAGTGTCTCGCCTAAGCAAAAATGTCAATGTCTACACTGTAAAAAACAATTTGTTGAGTCAACTTAAAATAATTTGTAACCTGGCTGCCTTAAAATTTTAAGTTCAGTCAACTCAAAAAAAGTTAATTCAACTTGAAATGTTAAATTATACTAAGTGACAACTTAGATATTTGATTTGAATCAACTTAAAATTTTAAGGCAGCTGGGTTACTTACCCATGTGTTAAGTTTAGCAAACACAAATATCTAAGTTGTTACTTAGTACAACTTAACATTTCAAGTTGACTAAACTTATTTGAGTTGACTGAACTTAAAATTTTAAGGCAGCAGGGTAACAAATTATTTTAAGCTGACTCAACATATTGTGTTTTTTATTTTTTACAGTGTAATCTTTTTTGTTTTTTTACAGATTTTGCAGACTATACTTTAGTAAGTAGTGTTAAATTTAAACATTTACCTGATTTCTTAATTATTGTTGTTTTACAGGGTGAATGCTCCGAAAAATGTCGCACCATATTCATAGTGGAGACGGTGTGCGTGGCCTGGTTCTCCATGGAGTTTTTGCTGCGCTTCCTGCAGGCTCAAAGCAAACTACAGTTTGTTCGAAATCCACTTAATATCATAGATGTCATAGCCATTCTACCATATTACATTTCTTTGGTCGTTGACAGCAAAGATGAATCTGATGAATCCGAGCTTAACGGTAGCGCTGGTCGTGGATATTTAGATAAGCTGGGTTTAATTCTGCGAGTCATGCGTGCCCTGCGCATCTTGTATGTGATGCGACTGGCACGACACTCGCTGGGCCTTCAGACGCTGGGACTTACGATACAACGGAGCATGCGAGAATTTGGTCTCCTGCTTCTCTTCCTCTGCGTGGCTGTAGCTCTTTTCTCACCTCTCGTACATTTGGCAGAGAAAGAATTCACAAAGGACAAGCCCACTGGGCCCCACAGCTTCAGCAGCATTCCTGCTTCCTATTGGTGGGCTATCATATCCATGACGACAGTTGGCTACGGTGACATGGTACCACACAGTATACCTGGCCAAGTTGTTGCCTTTAGCAGTATACTGAGTGGTATTCTTATCATGGCTTTTCCAGCTACATCTATCTTTCATGTGTTTTCTCGCTCATATCACGAGCTGAAGCGTGAACAGGAAATGATTAGTAAAGAAGAGCGAGTGGCCATCTTGGATGCAAATGCTAAAGAGGATGCCCAGAGGGTGCTGGAGAGGCGCTCTTTTTCTTGGGACAGCACTAACAGTAATAGTCTACACAAGGGCAATGGCACAACTGCCAGTCAGCCAGATGCATGCTGCAATGACATCTGATCTATTATTTGCATGTCTCTTCAAACTTTGTTGGATTTCTTATTTTCTACATGTGATTTTGAATCTGTTGGAATGAGATTTCTGTGATAGATAATAAAATAATTATCTGTACCATTAAAATTAGATTGGTTAAAATGTTTGTGTTTTTGTTTATTTTGATTGAGGATTATTGTTCCTTTTCATACATATATACTGTGATTCAAATGATTCATTCAGGCCACACCACATTATCATGAATGATAAGTCAAAGAATTTGAATTTATACCTTCAAACCTTTTCGTATATTTTGTGGTTTGAATAATTTATTCTTTATAATCTATATTCCCAAAAACACAAGCTGAAGCTGTAACTGATAAGCCAAATAATTGGCACCAATTATATGCAATATTTTTTGGGTTGGTATCTACTTTAATGACACTATTCAATTTTGGCAAATAAGCAAATTTAGTAGTGCTGTCAAATTGATTAATCGCGATTAGTTGCATCCAATATAAAAGTTTGTGTTTACAAAATATATGTGTGTGTACAGTATGTGTGTGTGTGTCTGTGTATATCTATATATACTTATCTATATATCTATCTATATACTTCAGGTGTTTAGAGTGGGAAGCATGCAATCTGTGACCCTGGAAAGCATGGGATCACTTTCTTATGCACGCTGTTTTTTGTTTGTTTGTTTGTTTCATTTTCCCTTCCAAAATCAAAAGTGTGCAATCGCTTTGTTATGTGCTCTGTTTTTTTTCGGTTTCATTTTCACTTTCGAAATAAGTGTAGCAAGAAGTGCAGATAATGGACATGTGGGCACAGTAATGCATTTGTAATATATATTTATGTATAATGTAAATCATATGTAAATATTTCATAAAAAAGAATGTATTTGTTTGTATTTATGTGTACATATAAATATACACAGTGCCCACGCATATATTATGTAAACACAAACTTTTATTTTGGATGTGATTAACTGCGATTAATCGATTTGACAGCACTACTTTTTAGGCATACTTAAAGTCCCTGGTAAAATATATAATGAAAGAAAAAATAAATAAACTACAATATGAATTCATGAATGTGAATAGTAGTAAATCACAATGTTTATGTTTTAGAACATTCAAGGGATTTAAAAAAATCTTTGAGCATGTTCTAATGACCATAGGCGGAGGGTGAACTTATCGTTATAATCACTGACGTTGTCTACACTGTAAAATGAATGAGCTCACCTTAACGCCTCTGACTGGCCATTGTATTCCTAAGCGCAACAGAATCGCGTGTAAACGGTTATAATACGCAACACATTTTTTTAAATGCGTAAAAAAGAATTAAGAATTAGGGAATTAGGATCTTAATTCAATGTCGCAATGGACACTTTCTATTAATTTCCTCTTTGTTAGCAACAGAAGTTATAGATTTAATTTGTTTGTGCAGGGGCATTTTTGTCCAATTTAGTGACATTTTTTGCCCCAAGTCCCTAAGGCTAAGCCTTTCCCAGCCTAATGACATTAGAGCAAACTTTTCTTTAATTGTACAATGAAGTATGTTACCTTTCTCAAGCCACATAATAACATACATACACAGTAGTCTAGTATTTTTGTTATCATCATTGGAAGCTGGCCAAAAGAGGGCGGTAGGGAGCCACCCTCGCTGAATCACACACACAAGATCTGTATCGTTTTTACTTAATAAATATATAAACGGTATGTTTTTGCTGTTGCACTGTATACTGTATTATTATTATTTTTTTTATTTACCTTGAAAAAACCCTTTATCTATAAACTTTATCCTGAACTGATTTATCCCATTTTTAGAATTTGTATTGCTCTTTCAAGCATTCAGTCTTTATATAAAATGTTTCAAGCCTTCAAAAAGTCCTTTTCTTGAACATACATTTTTTGTTTATCATTAAATCATACTGATGTTAGCTAAAACTAATAACTACCTTATTACCTTTTACATTACTTTTTTTTTTCGTTTATAATTTTTTTCCAAAGTGCTTGTCCTATATAAGAATCTAGGAGTTTTCTACAATTTGATAAGCAGATAAATGCGGTTATTAGTTTCTGCTTTTTTCAGTTACGCCTCCTTTCCAAAATTAAATCTTTTCTTTCTGTGAAAACTTTAGAGATTGCTATCCATGCGCTTATTACATCTCGTTTGGATTACTGCAACTCTCTTTATTTTGGCATTTCTAAATCTTCCATTGCTCGACTTCAATTAGTACAAAATGCCGCTGCTAAATTCCTCAAAGGGAAACGTAAATTTGATCACGTCACTCCAATTCTGAAATCACTGCATTGGTTACCTGTACATTTTAGAATTGAGTTTAAAATTCTTCTTTATGTTTTTAAATCTATAAACAATCTGGCACCGAGCTATCTTTCTGATCAACTATATCCATACAATCCTACACGAAATTTGAGGTCTGGTGATCAAAGACTTCTCTCTGTCCCCAGATCAAGGTTAAAGCGTAGAGGGGATAGAGATTTTGCGGTTGCTGGCCCTAGGCTGTGGAATAGCCTTCCAGCCTATATTAGATCGGCTCAGTCTTTAACTCTTTTTAAATCATCTCTTAAAACTTATTATTTTCTTTGGCTTTTAATTCTTTGTGAGTTTATGGTTTGTATCTGTGGTTTGGTATTTGTGTTCTATGTCTTCATCTGTTCAGCACTTTGGTCAGCCGTGCATGCTGTTTGTAAATGTGCTATACAAATAAAACAAACTTGAAACTTGAACTTGAAACTATAGATAACAGGGATGCTGGAGTCTATCCTATAGCATCTCAGGCTGTAGACAATGAAACACCCTGAATGGCACATATTTACCTCAGTGTATCAAAATAATAGTGTATCAAAATACACTATTTTGTATCTTGAAAAAACACAGAATACATGTACAATTAGCCATTCAATGGCATATCAGTATTGGACTGAAATCTGAAATCTGTATTTTTCAGTAGTTAGACTAGCTACTGTAGCTGACTATTTTTGGTTTCCATATTGTTGACACATTGCATTTTTTTTCTGTTGTGTGAGACAAACTCAGAAATGTCTTTTATTGTTCATCTGCCAAAAATGAAGCCGTGTGAAATGAGCAGCACACTCTGTACTTAAGACAATTTACATTTTCATATATTCAGTATCATAAAACAGTATCAAAATATGGGCACACTTTTTGTTGGGTGCCTTTTGCCCCAGTACTTGAAAAGCTAGAAATTCACTGAAAAAACAAACAAACAAAAAAAAACATTAACTTCTAAATTAACTGGTAACGAAATTGGTTGATACAGAATACACAGATGAAGCTGACTGGCACAATTCTAACTTAAACCTGTTAGACACTATTTCATTTTCTCTTTATTTTCGCCTATAATAGGTTGTTTATGTTTTGTTCAACAATGCTGTCAAAAAAATGTTTGTAAGTCACCCATGCAGCATTCAACTCTCTATGGTAAGCTGCGTTAAGACACATGATAAACACGATATGCTACAGTAATATGATCTATG
This sequence comes from Labeo calbasu, assembly GCA_019740295.1. Classification (NCBI taxonomy): domain Eukaryota; kingdom Metazoa; phylum Chordata; class Actinopteri; order Cypriniformes; family Cyprinidae; genus Labeo; species Labeo calbasu. Next base: position 2,983 of record JAHKKF010527710.1, on the reverse strand, counting down.
ATAAAATATACATGTAAACACACGAAAGGTGTGTCTTTTGAAAGACCAATGGCAGATGAGCACATTTGTTATTTATCTCTAATACAGTTCTGTCGCTTAAGCGGTACCCTAAGGTTCAAAGTGAAAAGGTACAAATATGTACTTTTAAAGTACTAAAATGTACCTTTAAGGTACTAAATGCACTGTTTAGGAGTAGGTAAGGTACAAAGATGTACCTTTTCACTTTTGTACCTTAGGTTACCACCCCAGCGACAGAACTGTATAATACAATACCCTGAGATGACAATGCTTTCAGTGTAACCAAGGTGTTGTCCTCAGAGTGACAATGACACCCCCGGAGGAAGAGATGTTACGTTTTTAACATGTCCACGCACATAGCACTACTAGGCAGTACAATTTATTCTGTTTTGTTCTGCTTTCATAATCATAACCTCTTTTCTATACTAACTTACTGGAAAATCAGTGACTGGCTTCATATATACCATAATGGACAATTCTGTTTCCTTGTTCTGATGCAGTAGAGGGGTGGAACTAGTTATGCAAAAGAGAGAAAAAAAGGTTTGGCTCACCTTGTGTTTCTCTTACCGTGTGAGTTTGTCATGGCATGGAAGATATAGTGATTGATATGAAATTCTGCTATCAGTGGAAATATGGAGAAAGACTGTGAAAAACAAAGGTAAAGTACCAATGCTTCTGTTTTAATCTGTATATTAAAACTGTAAAGGCATAACATATTTTCGTCTAGATTACAGTATGGTTATCACTGTTTCAATTTGTAAAATCTTTTCAGAAGTAGCATACAGATTTAGATAAGACCAGTTTGCTTCTACCCACCCTGTGCATAAGTTGCAAAGCATTAAATATAACAGAAGAGTTTTAATGCTTTTTTGTAACTGTAGTAACTTATCATATTGTGCAATATCACTGTGTGTATTAATGATAACCAAAGTTTATTTAGATGAATGCATCAATACATGACATGCCAAAAGAGAGGTCAAACATTTTTTCTCTTTTTAGTAAAGGCCAGTCAAAAAGTCGATGCAGATCTCTTCGCTCATATGTCATATTCACGGTTTTCCTGCTCCTGCTCTTGTGCTACTACATCATCCCCACTGAAATGTCAGCATCCTGGGCTAAAACAGTTGGATTACTTCTTCCAGAGAAATTAGTCGCTCAAACACTTAATGCTTCGCTGAATAGAGTGTCAGCAGTGACTTCTGCAGAACAATGGAAATCCCCGGAACCATATTATGTGGCTTACCCATACAAGTACAATTTAATTTTGAATGAACCAGAGAAGTGCCAGAAGGAAAACCCTTTTGTCATATTAATGGTACCAGTAGGTCCAAGCAATACAGCTGCCCGGGACACCATTCGTTCGACTTGGGGATCGGAGAGGTTAGTTGGGAACAAGACTGTGAGCATATTATTTTTGTTGGCTCTATCCACTTCAGAAGATAGAGAAGCGCTTCAACAGAATTTGCTGCAGGAAAGTGAGAAGTATCATGACCTTATACAAAGTGATTTCTGGGACAGTTACTACAATCTCACAATTAAGACAATGGTAATGCTAGAATGGCTGTCTGTTTACTGTCAGAATGCCTCCTTCGCAATGAAAGTTGACGCTGATATATTTCTCAATGTGAAAAACTTAGTGGATATGCTTCAGTCTGCACCAAAGCAGAACTATATGACTGGACTTGTGGTTAGGAATGCAATGGTAATGAGAGACACCAGATCTAAATGGTATCTTCCAAGAACCGTTTACAACCCACCGTTATATCCACCCTATGCCCTGGGCTTGGGATATGTTTTCACTCTAGATCTGCCAGAGAAACTTATTGAAGCAGCCCAACATGTCAAACCAGTTTACATAGAGGATGTGTTCTTAGGTTTATGCATGACCCATTTAGGAATTCCTCTAACCGATCCACCTAATGGACACCTGTTTAATGTCTTCCCTGTGCAATACAACCGCTGCCGCTATTCGAAACTCATAGCCACGACGACACATAGTATGAGAGACCAAGTGGAGTTTTGGAAGGATTTACAGAGACCTGGTCTGTATTGCTAACAACAAATAGCTTGAAATGTTGCTCGAACTGTTGCTTGCCAGTCGTTTTACTACATGAACAACCAAAAAAAAAAGACTATAACAAAAGCTGAAGATGAGAGCAGCATATATATGTTTGAAGACCAAGGTAAGGTAAATAAGACTTAAAAACAAAAACGGTTTTAAACCTTACAAACATTACTTGAGCTGTACTAGCAACTGTTTTTGAAGGTACTTTCCAGTATTTATTTTTCAAAGTTGTTTTCTGTGCTGTTATAAATATTTGTTTATAACAAAGGATGTCATTGGAACAAATATCGGTAACACTTTACAATACAGGTACCCTACTATGTATAACTCATGAAGAACTAAACCATTTATTAATGATTTCTGCATCGGCAACAAATGAACATTCTATATGATTCATAGATTAAGCAATCAATAAATTGTTATTGGTTAAAGGAGAACTCCACTTCCAGAACAACAATTCACAAAAAATTTACCCACCCCTTTGTCATCCAAGATGTTCATGTCTTTCTGTCTTCAGTTGCAAAGAAATTATGGGTTTTGGGGCAAGCATTTCAGGATTTTTCTCCATGTAAAAATCCTGAAATGATGTTTACAAACAAAAAGGTACAACGATGTCCTCCTCTCAAGTTGTAGGAGAAAATAAGATGGAGTTTTTCACCATACTCAGTACACAGACGATGAACTTACACGTGATGCGTAGTAGGTGATGGGAAGTTCGGATCATTTTACCGACTCAGACCTTTGAGTCTCGTTCGGCAAAATGAACGAATCTGTTTTCGAGTCATTTCGTTCATTTTAGCAAAATATAATTAAAATGTTACGCGTTACTTCCCTGACACATCTACTGCTTACACAAACGTGGATCACACTACAAACAAGACAAAACTGTAATGCTATAAG
>JAHKKF010527708.1:0-32359 GCA_019740295.1 Labeo calbasu | reverse complement strand
TCGCTAATGGCACAAGCACCGGTGCCCACCATACCCCCTCTCTTCCCTTCTCTTTTCTCCGCCCCAGGAGCAGTCCCTAGCATGAGCCTGCCTCTAACGACACAGGCTCCGATGCCCTCCATTCCCCCTCTTTTCCCTTCTCTTTCATCCGTCCCAGGAGACGTCCGCAGCGCGAGCATGCCTCCGCTAGCAGTCCCGGCAGCCACCTTTCCTCCTCCTCAGACCCGCTCTCCCTTCTCACTAGCCTCAGCCACGCCCCTTCCAGTCCCTCCAAACGCTCTAGCGCTGGAACCGCCCCCCCATACCCAACTCCATCGGGACCCAGATTCTGGCAGGTGCAGATGTGGACCTTTTTTCCCCTTTGTCGCCAATTTTACTCTCACCATTGCCAAAATCAATTGCGGCGAATTTTCAGTCACCCTTAAAAATTCAGCGCACAACCCGTCACGTATATTGTCATTTGCCAAATTCACCATTGCCTTCACCCGCTACTCAGAAGTCATCTGTGCCGCTTTTCCCCACAGGAGACGTGAGCTCAGCGACCATCTCACGATAGTCGCTGAACTCGTGCTATCATACGGAGGTTCCCACTTTTACACTGCCCCGAATCATCCCAACCCAAATCCACCAGCTATGTCCCGCGCCTTATGGATACCCCAGCCACTCCCACTCCCACATTTCGCCGCCATCCATCTTCCTCCAACAGCCAGGTCTGTGCCGCCTTTAATAGCGGCAGATGCACAAGACAGCGCTGCCGGTTCATGCACGTTTGCAATTTTTGTGGTCATCAGAAGCTTTCAAGAGCTATATCCAATCAGATCGCTCCCTCATCAAGGAAGCCCACCGAACCCTAGTTAGCCAACCCATTTAATGCCAGTCCATTCCCGTCCATTTGATCTCCAGATCCTTCACAGCAACCCCCTTTTAATTTCCCTTCCGCAACGACACATCCCCGCTTCAACCATCCCCTCAGCATCCCACTCCAGTAGGAGCCTCTCGCCTCCTTCCCCACACTGCCGCAGCAGTGCCCGCTCCTGCAGGAGCTTCATTCACAGTTTCCCACTGCCACAGCAGCGCCCGCTCCCGCTGAAGCCCCTTCCTTATCTCCCTACTGCCGCAGCAATGCCCGCTTCCGCTGGAGCCCCTTCCTTACCTCCCTACTGCTGCAGCAGTGCCCGCTCCCGCAGGAGCCTTTTTTCTCAGTTCCCCACTGCCGCAGCAGTGCCCACTCCCGCAGGAGTTTCATTCATAGTCCCCAACTGCCGCAGCAGAGCCCGCTCCTGCAGGAGCCCCATTCATTGTTCCCCACTGCCACAAAAGTTCCACTCCCGCAGGAGCCTTTTTCTATATTCTACCGCAGCAGTGCCTGCAGGAGCTCCTCACATATTTCGCCCATGTCCGCTACTACAACTAATGTCCATCATCCCTTCAGCCCAAGCTAGGCAAATTTTGGGGGGTTATATGGCTGCTGTCCTGCGATCATTAGCCTTTTGGGGGTGCGGGCCAAATGCCGAGCTCGGACCCCTCTCCCTGGGCAGGGGGAGTGCCCCGGGCTCGGGAATGATTACCAAGCTCGGAGCCCTCTCCCGGACAGCACACCAAATACGCATAACTTTTACTCTGTTTATTATATGTAAGTGTGAACTCGTGGAACAATATTAGGGTTTGAGCAACCTCACTAATTTAAGAAGTTCCCTCAGTGATTTGATTCAAGAGCCAGTGTTATGGATTCTTTATGCTCTTAATAAATGTTGATGCACGTGTTAAACTGGGTTGTTTTCTTAGTATCTGTTTTAATGCGTGTAACACAGTTTGTCATTTTAACATGATTTTCACATGGTAACAAACAATGCCCACATTACCTTGGCACATTCACTTGAATGCAAAATAACAATTACCCAAATAAATGTATTTTATTTCAAGCGTTATTCACTTATTCAGATTCTACTTACACTATGTACAAATAGCAATATTTTTGCTAAGGCATTAGGTTAAGTGTAGATAGATGCTATTTATACTTAGTGGAACTAGTGGCATTATAGCTACTATTTGCGCCGACATACAATTCAAACAATAAAAAGCATTTTATGGCTCTTTAAATTGTCGTGGCAGATCACTGTATTGCCTTATTAGATCAATGAACGTGAACAGATCATCTTTTTTTTTTTATTTACTTAAAGCATGAAATAAAATATGTTCTGATGTTCATTCATGTTTATTTTAACTGCAGAAAGACATCAAAACACTTTTTTTTTTTTTTTACAGTTAAGTCCACCGAAGTTAATCTATTCTCCTGTCTGATTTGTTTGTCAGGCAAAATGACAGATTCTGAATTATGATGGTCAGATTTGGCTTGGTGAAAGGTCAATTGATAAATGTTCTGGAGCATAACCTCTATCCAGAAGGCTGCTCAAGCTAGGAACGATATCGTATAAAGAGTGTGTCTTCATTCTCACTTCTAGAAGCTCTGACCCTCATTTACTAATACACTTTGATTAAATCAGATGGTGAGCTATATTACATGTGCCAATGATGAGAAGACCAGAATCAGCATCCATTTGTGTAAATGACCCATTGGAGGACATTGTGGCATGGAAAAAAACTCATCATGCAATTATCAAAAGATTTTACTAGCCTGAGATGGAGCAGGACATCTGCAGATGGTTAAGTTATTTCACATTACATAATGAGTTTTTAGTAGCAATATAAATACTGTCATATTTACTGTACTTTCATTTAATCAAGTTACACTCTTAGGCTGATACCATTTTAAAATGTTCACTTGAGACATGTCTCATCTTTCAGGTAGCTTAATGCTCTCAGTGCCAGGCCAGGAGGGCCTTAATAAAGGAAAAGGCAGCATACCCTCCTATAACTGTATGAATCAAAAATGAAACAAATCATAAGCTTAAATTCCAAATGACTTTTTTGCCCATTTCAGGTGACTGAGGCTCTGGAATTAGTTGGAATGGACCTAATCGGGAAGCTCACATCAACAGAAAGTGGCCATCAATACATTTGAGTAATGGTGGACTACTTTACCAAGTGACCTGAAGTTTATCCACTTCTAGGGTTATCAACATCTGTTCCCCCACCTCTGGGGGAGGGCCAGGGGTCTTCTCCACGGCTGCCACTAACCCACCTTTTCAATAAAAGAGCAGTTTCCTTTATCTCTGAGTCTATCATGCCAGGTTCTGAGTGTGAGCGATGCGCTGCTTCCTCAGATTCCAGTAACTTCCCTGTTGGATCTTGAGGATTAGGTAAGTGCTGCTTCCAGCAGCTTGTCTATATTTCGGGATGCTACGCTTCCTGGGTTGAGCCAACCTTCTTTCCACAGCTGCCCCCCGTGGGTGCGCCGCTAACTGCTCCCTTGATTTCGCTTGTACAGAGGTTGTTGGCGTGGTTAACGCTATCCAGTTTCAGAGGCTCCTGGGGCATATGGAAGCCGCAGTTACACCGCTCTGCCTGTTACATGAGACCACTTCAGCACTGTTTGCACAGTCGGATCCCTAGATGGGCATGGTGCCGTGGCACTCTCCGGGTCAATGTTACCCCGGGTAGTCGCCACCTCTTCAGTCCTAGATCAGACCCTGCATTTATACGTGCAGGATTGTCGAGGCATGTTGTTGTCACCATGATGCACCGTATGCAACAGGCATGCAGCCTCGGGTCCCTGGACGAGACCTCAACTGCAATGGCACATCAATTGCCTCAAGTTGCCAGCAGTACTTCTCCGGTTTTGACCATTGCTGCAGGGCCAACATGTATTTGTCTGCATGGACAATATAGCAATGGTGGCATGCATCAGCCACCAGTGTGGTTTACACTCCCGTCGCATGTTGCCACTCTCACACCATCTCCTCCTCTGGAGTTCTTGTAGAATTTTCCTTGTTCAAAATAAATTGCTCTAAAGAGGTTTTGAAGCCAGATAGACCTTTATTAACAAGTTAATGAAAGGCTAAGTAATGTTCGAACTCTACTCCAGAGTCTCGTCTCAAACATACATATATACATCCTGAAATTGTTTGCAGTACTCCGTATATGCACTGTTGTATTTTTGGACAAAGTATTTTTTTTTTTACCATTTATGAGTTCCTGAAGGTTGATCAATAGCTGTCATGTATTTCTAGCTCCTGAACAGGTTCTTTCCATGTCTATGTGTATTTCAAGCTTTAAATAGTTATCTCTGATCTAAACTTACTGCACAAAGTTACTACACACAGTCAGATGGTAATAGTAGAATAATTTCCTCTTATGTAGATCTCCCCCCAATGGTTGCTATGAAAACTCTGACACCCCTGGTGGGCCCCATTATCTGGCTTACCGGGGGTTGGGAAGGTTATGTATTGAGACACATTTGTTCTGACACGCTTGCCTGTCAGCATTTGCATCCTCAATTTACATAACACAGTTTGGGTTGTGGTGTTTTCCATAGGGACCTCTGACGTCAGTCGACATAACGTCGAATGTGACTGACAGAAAGGGAGCACGCAACCCTTGTTCCTTGAAGGAGGGAATGGAGACGTTACGTTCCTAATGCCACAACCTTGAACTGTGCTGAATGCGTCTTGGCTTCTCAGCACAAACCTGAATGAGTGGATGCATGCCACCATCTAATATACCTGTATGTACAGGGAGTGGCTTGGCATGCTGATTCCCTTCGCCAATTCTCAGCTCAGAGGTGATTGGGACTCCTGAGTGAGACCCCTGACATTAGTCAACGTAACGTCTCCGTTCCCTCCTTCAGGGAACGAGGGTTACATACGTTACCGAGACGTTTTTGAATGACTGGTGATTACACAAGTATTTATTTTACATCATGATTACATATTGATATGTCTGCTTAGGTTATTCATGGAAAAAGTGAAAGCCATGGTGGAAAAGAAACAGCTCTCTCATGGATTAAGTCAGTACCAAAAGTCCATTAAATCGGTTCAAACCAACATTCAAAAAAGCCAGGAGATGGTACAATAAAGAAAAATAGAAAGGGGGGCACGATGGCAGTTTTGTGGCTGGTGACAAAGTTCTAGTACAAAACAAGACACAAGAGTGTCGAAAGGGTGGAAAAATGGACACAGACATATTGTCCCTTCAAAAAAAATTTAGGGTAAAAATGTTCAGGTTCCTCAAAAAGAGGAGGGACACTTCATATACATTGACCTTTTCTGTGCTACAGGATCAACAGTCAGGCACTGCAAAGATGTGACAAAGCTAATATGCAAACTCAAATCTGATGGAGATAAATTTGCCATTCCATAAAAAGCTATGAAGTTGTGTATTCTGTTTTACAGATCCTTTATGAGGCTGAAAGGTCTTAACATTTCAAGGTGGGGATGCAACACAGTTGTTCATCCCACCCAGCAAGATTCCACATCCTATGGTGCACTTGTTTGCAAAATAAGTATAGTCTGTAATTAGTCAATTGTTTTAAAAGGCACCTATTATGCAAACTTTTACATGGTGTTTGCACAAATGTCTGTTGGCAGTGTGTGAACACAACCACCCCACAATGATAAAAATCCACCCACTCCTTATTTTTTAATACCCATTAACCAAATCAGTCTCACTAGGCATGCCGTTTTGATTCTCTAACCCTTGACCTTTGTGCAGAGTTTAGTTCCAACCCTAATCAAACACACCTGTCTGTAATTATCAAGTGATCCTAATTAGCTGGTTCAGGTGTGTTTGGTCAGGGTTGGAGCTGAACTCTGCAGGAAAGTTGATATCCAGGACCAGGGTTGAGCACCTCTGCTCTAAGCAGTGTGACATCACATCTGAGCCACTGAGGACGCAGTGGATTTTCAAGTGGTATTTTGAGCTGAAACTTTACATACACATTCTGGGGATGTCCAAGACTAATATTACATCTTGTAAAAAAGGGAATAATAGGTGCTCTTTAAAGTTGTTAATTGAGAGGCTAACTTGTCAGTTAACACAGGCCCTTCTTATGAAGAAAAGAATGGAATTTTTAGTTGATGAAGCAGGGGTTGTGGAGATGCGGAAAAAGATTGCCATAATCCTTTAAAGAGAAGCTGGTAAGCATAACAGCCTTTCATATAGTTTCACTGCTTTGTCGATCACTTTTCAAACATTCATAATTGTAACGTAACTTTCCAAATTGTCAAAAGATGACCTTTCAGACCTCTGCCATTCTTGTGAAGAGAAGAATAGATGCGAAGACAAACTTGACCAATGACTGAGAAAAGTTGTAGTAGTTGTTTATATACCATTAAGTAAATGAAATTATTTTTGTGCTTTCTTTTTTAGATTGAATGCACAGACTGTGGGAAATGGTACCACTGGGACTGTGTGGGCAAACCTTCAACATCTGGAAGATACTGTTGCCCTGTATGCATTTAATTGGATTAATTTTGTGCATTTAATGTTTTGTTTTTGCACACTATTGACAATTTCAAGAAGCCTGTAACCATGGAAATTACTTTTTTTTTTTTTTTTTTTGTAATTTACAAAATTTGTAACTTGTAAATTATTTTTCAGTTAATCCCATAAAATGTGAATTGTGTTCGTCTCTAACTGAGTATGTCTTTAAAGAATGACCCCAAAAGACTAAATATATTTTAGTGCAGCTTTATAAACAATACACAATAGTAAATAATTTATAGATCATTTCTGTTCAAAACAGTTGTGGAAAATTTTGTAGCCGAAATCCACTTCGGTGCAATAAATTGACCGTACAATTGAGACATTTGGAAAATTTAATTTGTAAGCCGTTACCTGTTTTGTTTGTACAGTTACACATCTTTAAATCTTTCCCCTGAAGAACATCCCCCAACTCTCCCCTCAGTGATTCTATGCAGGATGTTTTTTTCTTTCTTTCTATCTTTCTTTCTTTTTTTTTGGATGATCTTCTGACCATTACATACACACACACACACACACACACACACACACACACACAATTCCACACAAACACCTCTGGCACTCTGTGTGGTTCAAACAAAGGATCAAAAAACAACAAAACAGTGACAAGTGTGATTGAAGAAGTCAATGTACTCAGGTAATACTGGATTTTCACAAACAGGTACTTTATTGCAAACTTGTTTAAAAACACTATTTTACACCACGTATTTGTAACGGAGTGAAAGACACGTGAAGCGGGCGGATCCAAATGCAAAGCTTTTATTAGGATGAGACAGGGTCAAAAACAGCAATTAATTCCAAAAGCCTAAGTTGTAGGTTTTCATTACCATGTCTGTATATCAATATCTTTATCCATACTCACAAAAGTGTTGAACAAAGTCAAGGTCGCGTTGAAAAACTTTCACGTGAGATGTTTAAATTATTACAGATGTTCAGTGTTGGGGAAAGTTACTTTTAAAAGTAATGCATTACAATTTTGCGTTACTCCCTGAAAAGGTAACTAATTACGTTACTTAGTTACTTTTTATGGAAAGTAATGCATTACATTACTAAAAAGTAACTAATTACGTTACTTAGTTACTTTTTATGGAAAGTAATTAGTTACATTACTTTTGTGTTACTTTAAATCTGGAAATCTGGGCAGGGCTTGCTTCTTTGTTTTTAATATAAAACAATTCTGATGTAAAAACCCTTTTACACCAAAAGTAAAATGAATTCACCTCAGGCTGAAAGAAAAGTACATTTATGCAGGAGATCGCTCTTCAGCTATGAAAAAAGAAAAATTAAGCACAAATGTTAGTTTTTCTGAAGTAATTTTTGCTTATTAGTATGGTTGAATTGCATCATCGAAGGTCAGCAGCAAAGACACTGGTTAATAAAACGGGACTGAATACATAAAGGATATTTGTTTTATTTAACGATCAATTATTGCAGGGTTGCATCATATTTTGAGTTTGCATTTCACTGTTTTTATTTATTTTGAGGAATACTGAGTCTGTTTTTTGTGAGTGAGATGAATTAATGCATGTTAACATTTAGTCTAGAATACAGTAGCATCATGTTTACTCCCAAATTTCCCAACTTGTCAATCAATAAATGGGGAAAAAAGTAACTGGCGTTACTTATTTGAAGTAGTAACTCAGATATTTTTTTTTTGAAATTCAAAAAGTAATGCATTACTTTACTAGTTACTTGAAAAAAGTAATGAAGTAATAGTGGGTTGTCCTTACAGGTGAAGACAAAGCAAACAAAGGATTATTATAGGAACCGTTCAGACTCTGAAGTTTCAGCAGCTCTAAAACAATCAGCATAACTACAGCACACATTATCAAGGACATCAGGAAAAGTTCAGATGCATTCACACTTAACTCGGGTGTTGATTAGCATGGTTAATGACACGTGCTTTTGCATTCCCACACACCTAAAGCAAAAGAAATTAATTTAAAAATGCATTTATCGTTCTGTTGACTTTATGAGGCTATAATTTAACTTTCACCAAAATAATGTTCTTTTGCAGTAATTATGTTGAAAGGACAGATCATCTATTCATGTTTAATTATAAATAAATTAAACTATTATTTGTAAGTATTTTGGAGAATACAAATAGTGATTGTAAAGTAAACCAGAAGTTCTGAGATCTGGCACTCGAGATCCACTTTTCTGCAGGAGTTTAGCTCCAACCTTGAACAAACTCACCTGCCTGTAACTTTCTAACGATCCTGAAGATTTTCATTAGCTTGTTCAGGTGTGTTTGATTAGGGTTAGAGCTGACCTCGAGGGCCAAAGTTGAGAGCTCCTTCAGTAAACTCCAAATTAATTTGAATTTTTTTTTTGTACATAAAATTTATAAAGACCCAAGCTCATTTCAAAACTGTAAGTGAACTGGGGTTAAATATTTATTCCTTAATTTATGAAAACGAGTTATTGAGACTGTTTGAAATTGTATACCATAAATGATTTGCTGTTTCACTGATTGCTGCATTTTCAGTGATATTGTGCAGTTTACAGTATCGTGCTATCAATTTTTGCAGTTCTTTAATTAAGAAAAAAAAGCTGAAAAATAATTACAGTAAATCAACCATGCATCTATGTTTTACGTAACCAACTTAAAATTATGACCGGTCTTAAAGGTAAGAGAATAAAATAATGACCAACTTGTAAGACTAATCAAAACTTTTTATTTAACCGGCCCCATGAGAAACTTTTTTTCATAATATCAAAAAACTTTGCACATCCTTTTATGTCATTAGTTTGATTTACAAGCTGTTATATTCATGCAGTGCATATATTTATGTCAATACTTTTTCAAAGTTGGTCAAAAGTTAAAAACAAAACCAAATAAGTTTAACAAAAGTTAAAAGCAGACAAAAGTTTACATGAAGAACCATCCACATACTTTAAACGGTCTCTACAGTAAAGCATCACTGAAAATACAACAGCCATACCATGAAAACAATAAATTGTTTACAGTTTACAATTTTAATTAGTCGAAATAGCCTTTTTTTTGTAATAAATCTTAAGGAACTAATATTTACCTCCAGTTTACATTTTGAAAAGTGCTTGGGTCTTGATTATTTTTGCTTTATGTATGTGGACTTTCTCAGATATGATATATATAGTTTACTTTATTATTTGCACTCTCCAGAATACTTCCAAATAATACATGTTTCTTTTCTAACAAAGGCACATCAAGTTCTTTTCAAAAAGCTGTTTTGTTGAACATTAAAAGCAAATATTCTTTCAACATAATTACTGCAAAAGTAAATTATTTTGGCAAAAGCTAGTTTGTAGGCTTTTGAAGTCAACAGAATATAACTGCTGTTTAAATTTGAAAATCAACATCTTGCTTTAGGTGTGTGGGAATGCAAAAAAAAAAAAAAAAAGTTTGTGAGTCTGTCACCTTTTGTCTTTATTGGCTCTTAATGCTTCTGCCTTGTTACTCTAATTGATGACAATTGTCGCTAATTAACAACTGAGTTGAGTGTGAATACATCTGGACTTTTTCTGATGTCTCTGATAATGTGTGCTATAGTTATGCTGATTGTTTTAAAGCTGCTGAAACTACATAGTCTGAACAGTTCATGTCAAGCGTCTCCAGGTCTTTGCTTCTGAGTTTCCAACAGCTGTAACTGGATATTTTAGGTATTTTGTTTGTTGTTTTGTTTATCCAGTATTGAATGTTTTAAAGAAAGTGTAATCTATGAAACGTATTAAATCTAAAACTATATATGCAGATACTGTACACCGGTTTTATATTATTTTCCTTTCTAATAATTGTTTTAATTTTAAACAGGACAAAGTGACCAGTCACACAGACATACTCCTAGAGAAGCAACTGAGATCCGCACAACAGACAGTTATAAATATGCCATTTATTAAACAGGAGAGTGATGACATTAAGATTGAAGAAGCATTCAGAGTGAAACAGGAACCTACTGAGGAACAAATAGATGGTTAGTGCACATGGAAGCTACAATAACAAAACTGAAATCTAGCTGCAAGCAGCAATTGCAGGGCCAAGCACAAAAGAGGCAGAATGAGGAGCTAATAGCTGAAAAATCATAAATACAACCAATAATAATATAATTTATTGGCTTGTCACTTTTGACCAACGAGTGGTGCAAATCGATTTGGTGTGTTTAGTGTGAGGTGACAATGGCACCTACAAAGTTTGGTGTCATTATGTCAAAGCTTTGCAGAGATACAGCCTCAGAGTCATTTTGGCATCATGCCTTAAATTTGTAGTGCCGCTGTACAAAAGAGGTTTTATCTATCGACACGACATCCATGACTTTTTGTCAGCAAGGTCTGAAGACGATCTGTGTCAAATTTGGTGAAAATCGGGCTAATTGTCTAGGAGGAGTTCGAAAAAGTAGGTTTTCAACATTAATCAAAATGGCGGACAGGATGTTTGGCCAATTTTGGCATAATGTGTATCAATGTTCTCTGCATGACCCAAGGAATCTATTAAGATCACTTTCATTACAATAGGCTAATGTAAGCAGAAGTTATTCGCATTTTTGTAAATTTCTTTATAACTTTTTGAGTACTGTCAGGTCATGACGCCGAAGACACATACCGAGTTTTATAACGATATGTCAATGCGTTCTTAAAATATAGCATTTTTTGACAAAATTCAATATGGCTGACACCCAAAATGGCTGACATGGGAAAATTTGGTATGGTTCGACTTGGCATGATGCAACAAATCTAAAGAGACTTCAGGGTGATTTTTGGCCAAATCATTCAAAAGTTATAAGCAAAAATAGCCATTTTTCATATCTCCTGACCACTAGGTAGCACTTCACTGAAACACTGCAGGCTGCCTCAGGTCATGGTTGTTACAACACACACCAAGTTTGGTCTCAATATGCCAAACCGTTGCGGAGATATAGCCTCACATCCATTTTTGCGCATTTTTCGTAAACTTTGTTTGTCTGTTTTTCGAGAACGGTTTGACTAATCAACTTCGTTAACTTTTTGCCAGCAAGGTCTGAAGATAATCTGAGCCAATTTTGGTGAAAATCAGACAAAGGTTTTTCAATCTAAAATAATAGAAAAAAACTAAACATTTGGACTTCATTCGACTTGGCGTAAGCCAAGGATTCCAAGGAAAAAATAATTTTCCTTCTGTGCCTTACGGTTCAAAAGTTATTAGCATAAAATGATTGAAAATTTGGACAAGTGGTGGCGCTAGAGAGTTTGAGTTAGAGACTCCAAACTTGTTGTGGATAATGTTGGGACTGTCCTCTATCTGTGTGCCAAATTTCACAACTTTGGGCTGCCATAGACTTGAGCGGAAGAAACGGAAGAAGAATAATAAGAAGAATGCCAACGGACACAATAGGTGCCCTCGCACCTTCGGTGTTGGCCCCTAATAATAGCCAGAGCATAAGAAATAGTTTAACATGGTAAACATTCACATGTCTTCTTCATGTCTCTTTAGATAAAAGCTCAATAAGAACTACAATCAACAAAAGAACATTCATCATACCAAAAGGTAAGCAACTAATACATCTAATATCAATAATTATACAATATAGGCATAATTTATTATGAAAACACTAAAACTATTATGAATGAAAACTCTTATATCAAGACTCTCAGAAGTTAATTCAAACATCCTGTATTTCGCAATCAGCGCTATTTTACCACGAGCGAAAGACGACTCTACAGTAAAAACTACAATCAAACAATGCAACAACATGATTCAACACTGGACTTCACAAACAAGAAACATTCTATTTCTAAACACTTCAAAAGCATTTCTCAAAAAGGGAAAAATAGTCCAAAATCTATACAAACACGACGGACTTCACCTGAATCAAGAAGGAAAACAAAAACTATTTTCATACTTTCAGCGTTTCCTCTGGCATTTTTGCCAGTTTTCGTCACCTGCAAGACTTACCTAAACATTTCACACAAGCTTGACCCTGTTTAATACGTTTGTGAAGCAATAAAATGTTTTATTTAACAACAAAACCTCACATATCTTTCCTGAATGCCATTTTTACCTACAGGAAAACTTCAACAATGTGAAGGGTGCATAACACAAAACCCATATTTGGCCTCTACCATTATTAAAGTCAGTTTATTTTGAAGATTACATTTGGTCACAAATACTAGGCCACAGATACTGGGTAGAAAATGGTATGTCTTGTGATTCATTTAAATTTTGTTTAGTTCAATTTAGTTTAATTTAGTTTTACAAACAATACAATATTTATTTATGAAACATTTTTAAAGTCAACCAAGGCTGAACAAGTGCTGTACAAAAAAAAAAAAATAGGAAAAGTTCAGAAATGAAACTACCAGTAATTAAGAGCACACAACATTAGTACAATAATCAAACCAATGGTCAATGCATATTAAAAGCAAGACAGAATAAGAATATTTTTAGAGCAGATTTAAAAAAAAAAAAAGGTTTTAGGCCATCGATCACAAAAACGCAATCACCTCATCTGGATCTAGGCACAGTGAGTAATCAGATATCACAAGATCTCGGAGTTTAAGAAGGAGTGTACAGATGGAGCAGATTGGTCAGATACTAAGAGGCCTTATTTTTGAGGTCTTTAGAAACAAAGTAGAATTTTAAAACGAAATACACAAATAGAATCTACATTAATCCCATATGAAATAAATGCAAAAACTTACATCATTGCCTGCTTAGTACTAAAGTAGAAACTAAGATTGCATTTTGTAATATCTTCTGTAACTTTAGATGATTAGATGAACTTCAATAAATAATAGAAATGTAGAATACTTTTTCTTAAAGTGGTGCAGACTTCTTCCTTGCTGAGTAACTGATTTCTTTTTCTAAGATGTCTAATTTTAATTATTAAAACATTTCATAGAATCTTTAGAAATAATTAAATAAGCATGAAATATAAAGTGACTTCTATGTCAGTAACAACTCTGTAGAGAAGAGGTAATTTGTTTTGATGCTTGTGCTATCTCTACATTTTTTATTTTTATTTATTTATATATTTTTTTGTTGTCACTGATTTTCCTGAACCTGCTTCAGTAAAGGTTTTAGAGGAATATGCTGAAAAAGGTCTCAGACTTTACAGTGTCAGTGAGTCTCTTTGTTGAGTGTATGAAAAGCCAGGAAGAGTGGTACTTCAGCCGGCTGCACAAAGCATCCAGACTGAGTGTCAAAATATGTCACAATAACGCCAATAACTTGTTCATTACTGTATCCAAAGAAATACTGCTCTCACAGATGGGTGAAAAAGGTTGAGGTTGCTTCTAGAGGCCTACATACCTTATCTAAAAACCTATTTGAAAACAGTAGAGGCAGACCAACAGTTTACCATTCTATAGTGTAAAACATTTACAATAGTGAAAGAAGCTTGGAAGGATCCATTACTCCCTGCAAAAAATCCCTTTTCAAGAACTACAACAAACAGCTCCTTTGGACTACAGCATTTGTGCAGCATTACAGCATTTACAGCATCTTTAGCATGTTATGATGTCACAACACGTCCCATTAGAATAGCATTTAAAAAAATCCCGCCTACTGAAATTCGAACGGATGGGGGGTGGGGGTAGGAACGGTAGGAGCGGTGGGGGTAGGGGGTAGGAACAAGGTGGGGCATAAGCCTAACTTTAGCGAAGCAGCGCAGAGAGCTGCTTCAATGAGCCGTAGCACAGCGATGACTACTCCGATGACTGTGTCGGGGCTGTAATGTGCCACCAATGTGAGCAGTGTGTGGTAATAAAGCAAGTAGATCTACATATTCTGTTACGTAAAGCAGAAGCTAAAGTATACATTAGAACATATACACAATCAGTTTGGTAGATATTGGGATGACCATGAAACAGGTATTATATACAAAAAAAAAAAAAACAGTTGATGCTAAAACAAAGTATAAAGTATAAATTGAAGGGAAGAAAATATTATTACATGCCTTAAAATTGGACATACTGGAGTTAATAATAGTACATTATATAGAATTGGCAAGCAGTGGGGAATTTATACACTGTAATCAACACAGTTGAACATGTATTACTTCAGTGTATAAAATACAACAATGAGAGATATCGCCATTTTCAGTCAGTGAAGAAAGTAAAGCACCATGACTTTTCTTTAACAGGTTTTTGGGGAAATCAGGTTTTCCCCTCTCTCCCCCATGATATGCATATATCCTGATCCACACTCCAGTCTAGTCGGTGGTGGTAATGCACCTATAAGCTGGTTTGCCAACTGCCAAATAAAATAATAAAACACCAAAGAAGAAGAAGAAGAAGAAGAAGAAGAAGAATTAAACTCTGAATATCTCTATTTGTCTTTTCATTTCTATGCATGGGACTAGGACTTTTATTATGATCCCACGGTGTGACGTCATAACGCTGCGACGCGTTCTTGCATCTGTTGTGATTCGGCTGAAGAGAGGTTTGTTTATTAGCATTTGAAGTATTTATATCGATCGATGCAAACCTTTCAAATTTATTTTCTTTTTTGCAAGTGATGTATTATTACAGAATGTAACACTGTACGGCATTATTTAACGTTAATGAACGTTATGTTGTGTGAATAAAGCGTCACTTATGAGTAACTCTAAAGGTGCGTCTCATTTTCGCTCCCTATTTCGTGATTTAGTTTACTGTAAATACGATTTCGGTCACTGTCAGGTAGTGATTGAGAGATACGAAGCTTTTAAAACTCCAAGTCAGTTCGTGAAATGATTCATTGATTCAAAGCACTCGAATTTGGCGCACGCTGATGAGACCTGCTGCTCAAAACAATGTAAAAGAAAGGAGAACAAAAAACATGACAGCTTTTACAAACCAACCGCAAATGTTTTCATGATTGTGTAATTTATTAAAAATAATCTATGAAACATTAAATACCAAACATTCATTATAAATGCCTCAGTAGGAACCTTCTATATAATTTGTGTTTTGTTAATGCTAGTTTTGAGTGTCTTTGTTTTGGTTGTTTTTTGGCTAATCAGGCCATTTAAGATTAACTATCACTCTGATTTCTTACCAGTGCACAAACTAATGAACTAGGGAGCTGATTGAGACACACACAAAGAACTAGTTTGGATTTATTTGTCTTTCTGTTTTTTGTTTGAATCTTAAACATGACAGAGTGTCCAAACACACCGCAAAACTCCTGGTGAAGCAATGAGCTCCACGATGGCGTTTATTAAAGAAGAGTGTGAAGACATTAAGATTGAAGAAGCATTTGAGGTGAAACAAGAATATACAGAGGAAAAAACAGGTTGGTTTTTATTCTCATTTTATTGTGACATCATTTGATTCTTATTAAAATGTGAACACATACTGAAATGAATGGTGTTTCTGAAGAATGTCCTAATTAAAGCAGTTTTATTTGACATGGGTTGTTGCCTCACATGACCAGACAAATATTAATTTAAAAGCATAAAATACTATATAAATCCAAATACTGTTGCCTTAAAGTGCTCCTGAGAAAATTCTACTTCCACACTGGATTTTTACAACATTTTACATATACGTTTTAAATAGTGTGGAAGTAGCATTTACAAAACAATTGTTTTGTGTAACTTTAGACCCTTTATCTACTTCTGAATTGAAAACCATTCCTTTATAACACTTAATTATACAACAGTATCTAGCAAAGCACATGTAGGGCCTATTTTTTTTTTCTCTCTCTCATTTTAATAAACCAAACACTGGGAGTTGGGTGATCAACTCCATAATAATAGCACTAAAATTATATGTAAAGTGACCATTATTATAAAATGCACTCAAAACACTTACATGTGTTGCTATTTTTACCTCAACACAACTCAGAATACACAATATGGAGGGGTTTTTTTAGACTCCTTTTGGGGTAAAATCGATGGTACTGTATTTGGTTTAAGCCTAGGTTTAGATCCACCACCACCTGTAAGCTCTTTCAGTAGCTGTGGTCATCGTATCAGTATTTTATTTTCCAAGTTTTTTTTGTGGTAAAAAAATACCAACAGGTAGCAGCTCACAGAGTTGTCAAAATAATAGCGCCCCCCCATAGTCCAAAATATGTATAAAATGATGTTTTTTTGAAAGAAAAATTAATGTAAATATTTCATGGGTTTTGTACTATTTATTTCAGTAAGAGATATCAAAGAAATACCACTGTGTGCTGCTTGGAAATGCACAACAGTTCTGCTATGGATTTGTTTGGAACTATTTTTGTTGCTGATATAGCATCTGTTGTTCACAGTTGTATCTGAAATGAAATTCACTTAATATTAAATTCTTGTTTGTTGAACTCAATATTGAAAATCAATGTTGTTGTTGTATTATAAAATTCTATATAATATAAAAACAAATCTGATACAAGTACCTTTTTGCAGTTATATCTTAATTTGGGGGGCATTTATATTTGTTTTGGTGAAATTTTTGACACAATTCTTTATTATATTCTGACCTGGTGCAACAGTACTAAAAGAAATCAAATTAGGAATAAGTTGATTTGATTTGAAGCAGTATGTTTTACACCCAATCACATTAATGATGTTAACAAATAAATCCGACAGTGCACCAGCACTTTAGTGATATCCCAACAATTGTGGTCTTGACTGGCCTTGCAATTCTCCTCCAAATCACATATACTGCCATTATCGAGAGTAGCATGACGCATGTGCAATGTCATAATTTTGACTTGTGTCAC
Source organism: Labeo calbasu (assembly GCA_019740295.1). Classification (NCBI taxonomy): domain Eukaryota; kingdom Metazoa; phylum Chordata; class Actinopteri; order Cypriniformes; family Cyprinidae; genus Labeo; species Labeo calbasu. Next base: position 15,333 of record JAHKKF010527708.1, on the reverse strand, counting down.
AGAATTATGAGTTTTAAAGGTTCATGAAACCCCGTACTACATTTTCTGAGATTTTAGCAGAGATGTTTGTGTTGCACATCACAGATGACATTGTTAAATTTTGGAGAAAACTGGTTAATTTTGAGCTTTTTTGCGCTATTTTTATCTTCCGGGTTTAAAATCTACATTGTGTTGATGTCACAGTTTGTGACGTGGCAACGGACTGTAGTACTTCAATGACACGTCAGTGTCTCATAAATATTCATGAGGCTGTGTGTTCTTATCTTATGAGAAGACGCTTCACCTAATTATTCACGACAGCATATGTTCATTTGCTATAGTAGACGCTTCATACTATGAGATTGTGTATATTAACTGAAAGAAATGTTCATGGATTGATTTTTTTTTTGTTTGCTTTGTAAAAGTTTGGCATAAATGCAATTCATTTATATAGTGAGTATAATAGCAGTTTTTACAACTCCTTGACGAAACCCATCAAAAGAATTATAAACCGTGCAAAATAAGCCTTAAAAGTTAAAGGAGAAGTCCACTTCCAGAACAACAATTCACAAATAATTTACTTACCCCCTTGTCATCCAAGATGTTCATGTCTTTCTGTCTTTAGTCGTAAAGAAATTGTTTTTTGAGGAAAGCATTTTAAGTTTGTTTGTTTTTTTTTTGTTTTTTTTTCTATATATATATATATATATATATATATATAATGGACTTGATTGGTGATTATCCCAACCCCAATTTGGAACTTCCAAAATGTGGTTTAAATGCAGCTTCAAAGGGCTCTAAATGATCCCAGCTAAGGAAGAAGCTTCTTATCTAGTGAAACGATCTGTCATTTTTTTTTTTGGAAAATAAAAATTTGTGTGCTTTTTAAGCCCGAAAGCTTGTGTTGCACAGGCTCTGGGATGTGCGTTCACGACGCTACGTACTATTGAATCACATCGAAAGGTCACGTGGCACGTAGGCGGAACTACAGACCCAGTGTTTACAAAGCGAATGTGCAAAGTGCAAGTAAGTCAAACCCTGTTTACAAACAAAAAGGTACAATGATGTTGGACGATTCTGAAGTTGTAGGAGAAAATAAGATGGAGTTTTTCACCATACTCTACCTTTTTTAGCCGGAGTACACAGATGATGAATTTAGAAGTGATTCGTAGTATTGATGGGAAGTTTGGATCATTTTACCGACTCTAACCTTTGAGTTTTTGGGTTTGAGTCGTTCGTTCATAACGTGACAGCCCCATAAGCTCAACCAATGCAGTGTGAGCTGGAAAAAGAATCGATTAGTTCATCTCTCGAGTCTCGAGTTCATCACGTGACAGTGCCATAAGATGACTCGAAAAACCCGAAGACTCAAAACAGGTGAACTAATTCCAGTACAGAACATAATAGGTTAAGGTAAGTTGACTGAATGAATCACTCCCCGAGACGACTCGTTCTTCCCGAGTTACATTAAAGATTTGTTCAAAATGAAGAGCACTTCATTATATGAAGAAAAATCCTGAAATGCTTTCCTCAAAAACCATATTTTTTTTTACGACTGAAGACAGAAAGACATGAACATCTTGGATGACAAGGGAGTGAGTAAATTATTTGTAAATTGTTGTTCTGGAAGTGGAGTTCACCTTTAAGAGGTGCAACAGTGCGTTTATATATGTTTTCGATGCAGAGTGCAAATGGCGTGCATTCATTTGTGTCGTTAACTCAGTGGGAGCAAATGAAACTGAACCGTCTGAACACAAAGTTGAACACACCACACCCACTTTTGCAGCATTTTTTAAAAAAAACTGTGGTGGGAACTAACCAGTACTGAAATGGGGGTTTCGATTTCAATTTCTAAAATGTGCAGTTTTGGGTGTTCTTCAGGACCATGATTGGAAAACACTGTCCTAAAGAAAGTTAGTTTTATAGAAACAATGTTTTCAAGAAACAATGTTGAGAAGAAGTTCTGGGATTACAGAAAACAATGCTTTCAGTAGTCTTTGATGTCTATTGCCTGTGTGCCTCTTACCTGGGGTTAACTTGTATTTGTCTCTTTTCACCTTAGATCTAATGCCGCTGAAAGAGGAGCTGAATGAAATGGAAGAGAAACATCAGTTTGAGAAGCATCATGATTTAATACCTGGAGATAAATGTTGTTCACAGCCTGTAAAGAGAACCTACCGAACAAGAGCTCTGCCTCCAATAATCTGCCTTCATTGTGGAAAACGTTTCAATCAACATGGAAACCTTACAGTCCATCTGAGAATTCATACTGGAGAAAAGCCTTTCACCTGCCAACAGTGTGGAAAGTGTTTTACTCAAAAAGCACACCTTCAAGTCCACATGAAAGTTCACACTGGAGACAGCTCTTTCACCTGCCAACACTGTGGAAAAAATTTTAACAGAAAAACAAACTTTATGTTCCACATGAGAGCTCATTCTGAAGACAGCTCTTCCACATGCCCGCAGTGTGGAAAAAGATTTAGCAAAAGAGGAAACCTAAAAGATCACATGAGAGTTCACACTGGAGAGAAGCCTTACACTTGCCAACAGTGTGGAAAAAGTTTCAGCCGAAAAGGAAATCTTAAAGATCACGTGAGAATTCACACTGGAGTGAAGCCTTACACTTGCCAACAGTGTGGAAAAAGTTTCAATCAGTCTAGTAACTATAAAATCCACATGAGAATTCATACTGGAGATGGCTCTTTCAACTGCCAACATTGTGGAAAAACTTTTGATCAACAAGGAAACCTTAAAAACCACATGATAATTCACACTGGAGAGAAGCCCTTCACGTGTGATCAATGTGGAAAGTGTTTCAACTTAAAAGGAAATCTAAAAGTTCACATGAGAGTTCACAGTGGAGAGAGCCCTTTTACCTGTCAACAGTGTGGAAAAACTTTCACTCGAAAAGGAAGCCTGAAAGTCCATATGAGAGTTCACACTGGAGAGCAGCCTTTTAAATGCATTCAGTGTGGAAAGAGTTTTCCACATAAGAAAAACCTTAATTCCCACATACGAATTCACACTGGAGAGAAGCCATTCACATGTGATCAGTGTGGAAAGAGTTTCAGATATAAATTTACCCTTAATAACCACATGAGAATTCACTCAGAGAATTGTAATAAATGCCATAAGTGTGGAAGGGGTTTCAGAGACCAGAATCAGCTTAAGAATCATGAAAAAAATTCACATTAGATGGAGGCTTTTGATATGTTATCACCATAGTATGACTTAAATAAACAAATCAATCCTTGAGGTTCACATGAAAAGTCAAACTGGACAGAAGCCTGTCATCTGGCCTCAGTGTGAAATAAAATTCAGACTTAAAGCAAATATTACCAAATACATTACCATTTACACAAGACCTCACCTGGAGAGAGGCCTTTCAGATGCCTTCATTGTGAAAAGGTTCAAAAATGACCTGCATATTCTGATGGAAGATTACTTAATTTGGATCATTGTAATGAAAAATCTGTTGTCATCATACCTACGGATACATCTGAAAAGTCATTGTGGAAATTCGAAATGCAGAAATAAACCAGTTGATATGAAACTGAATCTGACTTCTCCATTTTTGACAATTCATACATTACATGTCCCATTAAGAAGCTACTAACACTACCCTAATTCACAGGTGAGTGCCAGTGTGACTGGTTGCATAAAGCACTTTAAGTGTAATATTCTCTTAAAGGGGTCATCGGATGCCCATTTTTCCACAAGTTGATATGATTCTTTAGGGTCTTAATGAAAAGTCTACAATATAGTTTAGTTAAAAATTCTCAATGGTAGTGTAAAACAACACCCTTTTTACCATGTCAAAATAAGCTCTGCAAAAATCATCCCATTCTGATGGATTATTCCTTTAAATGCAAATGAGCTCTGCTCGTAATTGCAGAGATTCATTAAAAAAAAAACCTTATTCTCACTTCTGCTGTAGGTGAAGCTGGATCACGAATTATTTGCACAAACATAGACGCATTTATGTAGATTGGGAAGTGTATTCCCTTCACAAACAAACATAATCCACTGCATCTTCAGCGGCTCAGATGTCGGGAGTAAATGATGGCCACTATGTTCATTATTACATCCAGCAACACGCACCTCAGTCGCTTAGAGATATTCTTGTTACTAACTTACATCCCCGCTCCGGCATCGAAACAATGGAGGTCAGACTGTCACAGCTGATTTAGGGTGGGTCTGAGGTAAGACGCCCATGTCAATCAACCATGGTGGAAGCGGAGAATGGCTCGATTTGAAAAAGGGGATATTATTTTTACAGATTAATTAAAAACCACTGCGTGAATTTTTATCATTATAGGGTAGATGTGTACATACACTGCCAACACACATTAATGTTCAAACAACATGTAAAAGTGATTTTTGACTTTTGGCTTGCTTAGGTGGGGACACTTAATACTTGGCTATATTATCGACTTTATTGCACAAACACTTTTGGATAGGAACTGAGCTGGATGATGACACCACTGAATCAACGATGAACTGACTTTAGCTGAAAAATTGACTGTTTACTATTGTCTCCTTTTAGAGTTGTTTTATAGCAGAATTGATTTTTTGCATCATTGAAACATTTTCCTGTTTAACACTGTAAAACAGCATTGACACAATCTGTATTGCAAAAAGCGCTATATAAATAAAAGTGACTTGACTTAGGTTTACTTAAAGGTTTTGCAGATAATAACCCTTACATGTCACCTTCTTTTCTGGAAACGTCATAAATCCTTATGTGTTAGGTGTTGCATAAAGCCCCGTAATGGTCATTTCTGTAAGTGTAAGTTAAGGTTACTTTACTTTATAATTATACAGACACAAATAAGATGAGACTCGTGGCTGAGTTTATGGAAACTATACAACAGGAGTTTTCAAAGAGCACCCCTTGCACTACGCATTTTGTATGTCTTCACTCCTTTTAGTTATATTTAAATAATGTTTTGAAAAAGCAGCAGACAATGTGTCATCTTTCAAGATGTGAACAGTCCACCTCCACCTAATTGAACTCTCTCCAAACCTCAGCCCCTGCTTTGACAGGATGTCTCCTCACTGGTTTTGTTGTCCAGGAATGTAGGGAAGCAGCTTTCACTGGGCCCACAAAAGGATCTGATGTGCTAGTTTGAAACCCAGCCATCATCTCCTGGCAATTTATGTGCCAAAGATGATAACCGCTGTGTTAAGCGACCTTCAATATTTGCTCCCCAACCCATGAGGGAGCCATTCATTGTAAGAATGGTGCCAAAAGCCAATCATATGCATTTATATGAGTCATCACTGAAACGAGTTTAAAGTGCAGATGTATGTATGATATAAGTAAGAGGTTCATTCATCAAACAGTGTATAGACTGGTTCATTGCTTATAAGGTTTTTTTTATTTTTTGAGAGTGCTTAAACTCTATTCTGAAGGTAGTCATACTGTTCTTTCATAATGTAAATGTTCTTTGTGTTTGTTCTCTATATAATTTATTTACTGTTTGAATAATCGTGAAAGTGTTATAACTAGTAACTTTAAGGGGTTACTGTTAGGCTTTTTCACTTTGTGAATTTTAGTCAGTGTGTGGTATGTATGTTTGGGCATAAAAAAGGTCTACAAAGTTACAAATCTCAAAGTCCACGGTGCGGCTGGTAAAAACACAAGCATTGACTACAGTGGCCGTGATCAGCTCTGGTGGCCTTGTCAGAGCTGTAACGATCCGCAGACGTGTGCCGTTTATTTATCACACAGTGTAGAAAGCTTCACAAGCATCTGACCACAAAATTGGAAGTAAGTAGACTTCAGGATAATAAACAAAAATTGAAACTACCTTTTCCCCGAGACCTTAAAAAGAAAAAGTTCAAACAAAAATACAGGGACTAAACTAACTCCCTGACTAATCAAAAAACAGGAGAAAACGAATATTACAAAATAAAGTAGCACCCAACCCCTACAGCTTCCATGCAGAAACGAAGTGGTATTTACAGTATTTAAAATAACGGGCAAAATCACTCAAAACAAAAAACAAAAAAAACAATCGGATGAAAACTGTACAAAAAAACCCAAAACAATGAAAACAGTAGGTGGGTAAAGTGAACAGAAAAGAAAACTATCAAACAGCGTTAAAAATATTTACACAAAAAATCACTATACAGAGTTTTTTTCTTTTCTTAACAACTAACACAATTTTAAACAGCAACACCATCAACATCCCCACATCCAGCTCAGCTCTGCTCGCCTTGTTTTTGAAAGCTGCGCAGTTCCAGTCTCCGCCAACCATGCCAAAATCCATCCACACATTGAACACTGTCACTATAGTCACTTATGTCTATGGAGGCACCTAGGAGCTTCATGGCCTTCACCTTGGTCACAATGCACTTGACCTGAAGAGATTAAAGGTTTTCATTTGTAAAGTGTAAAAATTTGATCTTCACCACTGGAAATGCTAGTATTGGTATACATACACACAAACACACCGTTACATTACCTCTACCACACTCCATCCCTGTTCTTTTTCTGATGTCGTAGTTGCGGGTACACATGCAATGCAAAAATACATGGTAATTTCACACATTCTGATGTTTTATTTTCTTTTGTCTTGGTTTGTGTGTGGGTTTGGAAGGCAATAGGAATTCTGGGCTGTGGAGCTGCATCTAAACCAGTCAAGCAGTGGCCGGTTATGACATCACTGATTGCGCTACACAGGAGTAGTGCAATCAGACATGAATCACCTATATTTTAAAAGATTTTATTGCACTGTATATAGTGGTAGTAATGACATCAGTAGCTTCAGATATACCTCTATATGAGAACCAGTTATCCCACAAAGCGGACAGTTGCTTGTTATTTGGCAGGACATTAAAAGCTACATTCCTGTTCATGCACAAGCAGCACGAGTCTGCCAATAAATAAACAGTTGTCATCTCATGATACTTTCTCAGTTTTTAATTTAAAGCACAGTATGTCATCTTTGTGTTTTGAAAGTTCTGTTACAATGCTACTCTGTGCGTTTGTCGCCTGTCTAATAAAACGCATCTGTCTATCATATAGCATCTAATATTTTAACAGCTGTCAAATGTCAAGGGATCATAATTCTGGAGAGATTTAGAATATCATTGAAAAGTTCTTTATTTTTTGTAATTTAATTTAAAAAAGGAAACTTTCGTACATTCTAGATTTATTGCACACAAACTGAAATATTTCAAGTGTTTTCTTGTTTTAATTCTGATGGTTACGACTTACAGCTTAGAAAATTCAAAATTCAGTATCTCAAAATATTGGAATGTTTTCTCAAAGATCAATCAACAAAAGATTTACGAAACAGAAATGTTCAAGATCTCCAGAGTAAGTTTAATTATGCACTCAGTACTTGGTAAGGTACCCTTTTGCACAAATTGCTGTTTCAATGGGGCGTGGCACGGAGGCGATCAGCCTGTGGCAGTGCTGAGGCGTTATTGAAACCCAGGTTGCTTTGATAGCGGCTTTCAGCTCACCTGTATTGTTTGGCCGAACGTTACTTATCTTCTAATCTCTATGGGGTTCAGGTCAAGCAAGTTGGCTGGCAAATCAAGCACAGTAATATCATAGTCAGCAAACCATTTTACGTCATTTTGGCACTGTGGGCAGGTCCTACGACCTGCGACAAAATTAAATCAGCATTTCCAAAAAGCTTGCCAGCAGAAGGAAGCATGAAGAGCTCTAAAATCTCCTCGCAGACGGCTGAATTGATTTTGGACTTGATAAAGCACAATGCACCAACACCAGCAGATGACATGGCACCCCAAATCATCACAGACTGTGGAAACTTCACACTGGACTTCAAGCAACTTGGATTCAGTGCCTCTCCACTTTTCCTCCAGACTCTGGGACCTTGATTTCCAAATGAAATACAAAATGTACTGTGGACCACTGAGAACCAGTCCAGTTCTTTTTCTCCTTAGCCCAGGTGAGACGCTTTCGTATGTTGTTTCTGGTTCAGGAGTGGCTTGGTTCTATGAATGTGACAGCTGTAGCCTATTTCCTGAAGACGTCTGTGTGTGGTGGCTCTTGATGAAGCTCTCCCAAGTTCTTGAATCTGCTTTTCCTGACAATCTTTCCAAGGTGCGGTCATCCCTGTTGCTTGTGCACCTTTTCCTACCACACTTTTTCTTCCTTCCTTCTGACCTTCTGTGGCTTACCCTCTTTGTGGAGGGTGTTGATGATTATCTTCTGGACAACTGTCAAGTCAGTGGTTTTCCCCATAATTGTAGTTGAATGTTCTAAAATAGCCTAGGAGGTACCTAGTATTTATAAAAATTAATCAAACTCAAATTAATATTCTAATTTTTTGAGATACTGAATTGAGCTTTACTTAATTACAGTAATGTAAGTACATTTGAAGTAACAAATTGAAGTACCTTCAATTTGTTACCTCCACTGATCAAATGTTTGTAACCCATCACATCTTTATGTGTGTCTATAGCTCCAGATGTCCTGTGAAATTAACATTAACATGAATAAACATGATTATTATTAAGAAAACTGCATAGCTTTTGTGGAGTTCAATGAGTGTAAATTTGTGTCTGTGTTCACTCATTAGTGAGTGATTTGAATCACTACATAGGCAATACACAAGTGACCGTTGACATTGAAGACTTGACGTACTATTGATTTATTTACAAATACTAAATTTTTAATTAGACTGAACCTTTTATCAATACATTGTTGTATAAAATGAAAATTTATACAAAAAAATGTTTGTCCTTATACTTGTCATATACTGATTCTTGAAAAATCATTATTTTTAGGCACTTACAACAATTTTAGACTCAAAAGAACTTTAGATATCAAATAAATATTAGAAGAACATTCAATACTGACACAGTATTGTACTCTGCTTAATTCGTACACTCCTTTAACACATTGTTTTAATTGTAAATCACATTGTTACTTTGTGCATTTTATTGTAATTTATATCTGGTATACATATCATTACGCAACACATGTTTAAATGTGTATGTGTATATAAATATAAATTATATACATTTATATACAATTTATATTAATTTTAGACTATAGCGCATGAACAGGACTTTTATTGTCCTCTGGCACTATGACGTCATAAGTCTGCGCCGCGCTCCTGCAGCTGTTGTGATTCGGCTGGAGAAAGGTCTGAGTTTTTAAACATTTAAAGTGTTTAACTTTACTTTTTTACAAACGATGTTAAATGGCTTTATTATTATTGAATGTTACACTGTAAAACTTTGTTTAACATTAATGAACCTTGTTTTATGAGTAAAACTAATTCACACGTGAGTAGCAGCAAAGGTGCGTCTCATTTAGGTCCCCATATCGTGAATCAGTAGTGTAAAGACTAATTCGGTCACTTCTAGGTAGTCATTGGAGAAACGGAGCTTTTCGAAAACACGAGTCAATTGAATCAATTGTTTAGTGAAGTGATTCACTGTTTCAAAGTTCTGGAATCACCTGCCGGGCAAGGTAGTGTAAATGCAACAAGAACAACACACACGTTTGTAATGACAACTAATGTAACTTTGTGACATGTGTAAAGACAACTGCAATGTTTTCACAAAAATGCAATTTATTAAAATTATATACAAGTCAATAAATACTAAATTTAAAACATAAATGCCTAAATATGATTTGTCTAATTGAAATTATATTATGAATTTGTATTGCTAGTTTTGAGTGTTTTTGGCTAACTATTGCACATCTTGTTAACTATTGCGCATTTTAACAGTGTGTCCAAACAGAAAGAAAAACTCCTGTTGAAGCATCTGAGATCCATGTGACATACTGTTATAAAGATGACGTTTATTAAAGAGGAGTGTGAAGACATCAAGATTGTAGAAGCATTCAGAGTCAAACAAGAAGAGGAGCAAACAGGTTAGTTTTCATCCTTTCATTCTCATGTCACATCAGTAAGGCTTAAATTAAATTAACAGTAATATTTACCTCCTTAAATTGAAAATTGCTCTTTTAAAATGTCCTTGCAAAACTATTTAAATATATGCATTATCTTTTATGTCAAATTCTTCAATTCACTAGTGACACAATATAGGCCTTTGGCAATGAAAGGAAATCGGTATGAACAAAATCTTTACACTGCACAGATGCTGAACCTGAAATGTCATTTAGTTGTTTTTATACAGATAAAGGAGCACAGCAAAACAAATTACAACTGTATTACTTACTCGCATATCCATGGGTAATCAAAAACGAGTCTCATTTTTTTTTTTTTTTTCACCACAACAAGAATGTTTCTGAAGAGGAGTTTAATTTGGTCCAATAGTGTTGACTTGATTGTCACCAAGCTGTAGACAGCAATGCTGTTTTCCAAAACTAATATCTTTGAAGCTCTGGAGATTACACTTTTCATTGTCTTCAACAACCTCCACCTTAAAGCTGTCAGTTTGCAACAAAACGGTTATAACAAAATGTTTGTTCTGTAAAAACAATGAACAGCAGACTTCAGCCTTAGTAAGTAGAGGACCTAGCTGAGAGATTTGGCAAAATATTATTTTTTATTTTTTGTTTGTTTGTTTGTTTCTTTCTTTCTTTCTTTACTTTATTTTTAACTAATCAACTTGAAAATGTTACTACAAAATAATTCAAATAACTTTTTAACCATCTAGTGCACCACACATGAAATTGTCAAGGTGATGTAAATGTTAAACAAATCACTTGTTAAATATCTTTGCAGAAAAGATGCATGAACTACATCTCGTATAAACTAGACGTATGTTAAGAAATATTCAGATGAAAATGCTTTTAAAAAATCTAAAAAAAGTCAAGGTAATTCAAATTCAAGTAACTGAAGGTATAACACCTGTAGACTATTATTAACTATAAATGTTCTGTAAAAACAATGAACAGCAGACTTCAGCCTGTCATCATGATGCAAACATGAAATATCAGGCATACAGTAGTAGTTCTTCACAGGCTTTTTATCCGAATGCGCTGCTTGTCCATTGTAAACATCGGACTGTTGCCCTCAAGTCTTTTGCGGAGTCTCATGTATGAACGTCATTCTAAAAATGTGGCACTTAAGTTAAAAGAAGTTCACTTCATTCCTATTCCTTTTCTATTCCACTGCCTGCGTTGCATCTTTGTCAACACAAAAGCGCATTTGGATATGAGCGCAGTTAATCACGTGCAGCGACATGCGGTTGGAAAGTTTTCTCTTTACTGTTATCATTGGCATATTGTCAAAGTGTCTAATTGTAACGTTTGGTAATATTTCTATTCAAAATAGCGATTCCTTTAAAAAAAATAAGTAAAGAAAATCGTGGCAAATCTGAATTAATCGATAAAATCTGAAAAATCGCCCAGCCCTAGATCTAGCATATATGATGTTGGTCTTAATGCTTTAAAATGATAGTTTCCCCAAAAATGAAAATTCTGTCGTTATTTATTCACCCTACACTTGTTCTAAGCAAATGGGGAAATGTACTTACCATCAACTGTTAAGTCACCAACATTCTTCAAAGTATTTTATTATGTGTTCAGTACAAAAAAGACATTCATACAGATTTGGAACAACTTTGAGAGTGAGTAAATGGTGACAGAATTTTCGTTTTTGGGTGAACTGTCCCTTTTGATGTATGTTGTTTTATGCCATTAAACTTGTGTTAACTAGTATTTGTCTTTTTCACTTTTAGACCTGATGGTGCTGAAATTGGAGAATCAAGAACCAAATGAAATGGAGGAGAAAGGTCCATATGAGAAACATCATGATTTCATCACTGAAGAGAAATCCACTCAGAATGAAAAGACTTCCTCGCAAAAAAGAGCTCAGAAAACCATATCTAACAGTTCTTATACTTGCCATCAATGTGGTAAGAGTTTCACTCAAAAACAAAACATTAAAGTCCACATGAGAATTCACACTGGAGAAAAGCCCTTCACCTGCCAGCATTGTGGACAGAGTTTTACACGTAAAGAAAACCTTAATGCCCACATGAGAGTTCACACTGGAGAGAAGCCTTACTCATGTCAACACTGTGGACAGAGTTTTGCACATAAAGGAAACCGTAATGCCCACATGAGAATTCACACCGGAGAGAAACCATTTATCTGCAAACTGTGCGGGAAGAGCTACTCACGAAAAGAATGTCTTAAGACTCACGTGCGAATTCATATTGGAGAGAAGCCATTCGTATGTGGTCAGTGTGGAAAGAGTTTCAGGTGTAAAGTAAACCTTAATCAGCACATGAGGACTCACTCGAGAGAAACCGGTTTTAAATGTAACGAGTGTGGAAAGAGTTTCACAGATGGGAATGACCTTAAGAATCACGTAAGAACTCACATCGGAGAGAGGCGTTTCATGTGCCATCATTGTGGAAAGACTTGCATAAGCAAATCAATCCTTGAGATTCACATTAGAACTCACACTGGAGAGAGGCCTTTCACCTGCCCACAGTGTGGAAAAGGTTTCACACATAAAGGAAACCTTAACATCCACACGAGGCTGCACACTGGAGAGAAGCCTTTCACATGTCTTAAATGTGAAAAGAGTTTCACATATCAAAGAGACCTGAAATGTCATTTGCAAACTCATTCTGGAAAACAACTGTAGTGTTCATCAGTGTGCAAGAGGTTTACAAAATACAGACGTTTCAGAAATCACCTGCACTCTGGCGGAAGACTGTTTAATTTCAATCAGTGTAATAAAAAATATCACACAGGTTGTGTTATCATCACTTACAGATACACCTGAAATGTCATGCAGATGTGAAACTGTTCAATTTACAGTTAAACTTATAAGGCATTTGTTGTTGTTAAACAGATTTCTATCATTACAGAAAATGCAATCCCTTATTTTTTCTTTACAGTATTACCATCATGTATTGTGCAAGTTTATTTGTAGCAGACATATTGCACAGACTTTCGCAATTAAACAGTCTATCTTTTTTGTATTATTTGAATATGTTCCTTGAGGTTTCCTTATAATGTTAATAATTTTATTTGCACACATAAAAAAGTGGTAAAATTATTATTTTCAACCCTAATTATGACCAGTGTTGGGGAAAGTAATGTAATGCATTACAATATTAAGTTACTCCCTAACAAAGTAACTAATTACGTTACTTAGTTACTTTTTATGGAAAGTAATGCATTACTTTACTTTTGCGTTACTTTTTAAATATGGGTAGGGCTTGCTTGTTTGTTTTCAATATAAAAAGTTATATTTTTGGCAAATGTAAAAGCCTTTTCACACCAAAAGTCTCAGGCTTTGAGAAAAGTAAATTCACGTCTGTACAGTAGACCGCAGATGAAAAAATATCAACTCTTCAGCAATAAAAAAAAGGAAAACAAATGTTAGATTATCTTGAGTAATTTTTGCTTTTTAGTGTGGTTGAATTGGATCATTGAAGGTCGGCAGCAAAGACATACATATTTGTATTATTTAACATATTTAATTATTGCAGGTTTGCGTCATATTCTGAGTTGAATTTTACTGTTTTTATTCATTTTGAGGAATACTGAATCTGTTTTTTCTGAGTGAGATGAATTAATGCATGAAATAATGCATACTGAAATATGTAGCAGAAAACCCATAAAAGACTTGCGTCACTTTTACGCATTTTGGACTATGGGGGAGCGCCATTATTTCAATGATGTGAAATGTCTGAACTTGTTAAGCCACTGGGGCTAAATGTGGCTGTTTTTACCACAACTCTAAAAAAAATGCTGATACGATGCCACATTGTGCAGCTTTTGTTTGTAATTTTTAGTCGAAGGGCGACAAGAGAAGCGATGTAAGTCTTCAAGTCCTAGCGATTAAAAAGAGGAGAAAAGAATGGGAAGATAAATAAAACTTCCTGAAGACCAGAATCTTTGTTCCGTCCACTTTAGCCCTGATGCTTTTGTGGCTTTTAGTAAACCACAACCACTGAAAGAGCTTACAAATGTCAAAGACAAGAAACGGTAGATACCATCCTTTGGTTTAAGCCTAGACTACACTTACAGGTGCATCTCAATAAATTAGAATGTCATGGAAAAGTTCATTTATTTCAGTAATTCAACTCAAATTGTGAAACTTGTGTATTAAATAAATTCTATGCACACAGACTGAAGTAGTTTAAGTCTTTGGTTCTTTTAAGTGTGATGATTTTGGCTCACATTTAACATCTCAACAAATTAGAATATCAACTCAAAACACCTGCATAGCAATATGGGCCCCCCATAGTCCAAAATATGTATAAAACGATGTGGATTTTTAAAAAAAATAACGTAAATCGTTAATGGGTTTTCTACTACAAATTTCAGTAAGATACATAATTTGTTACATTAAGCCATGCAAGTCTTAATACCCAGGGTTTCCTTTAAGGAAAGTAATCAGACACTGTTATGATTGGCTAACGTCATTGCATAGGAAACGGTATCAACGCCCCCTCGAAACTGCATGTGAATGTTTTGACAACATGATAAAAAAAATAATTTCCATTACTTTTGTGATGCAGTTGCAGTCAGATCTAGTACTGCTTTATCTTTCAACAAATGTTTCTTAGTGAACTCCATGCACTGTGCCTCAATTACAAAGCAACATGCTCTGAAGTCCGAACAATCCTCTGACATGATCCAGGATGTCATTAAAAATAAACTATCAACTTATATCTTAAGCTGGGATCCTTCTGGGTGTGTTTACACTTGTAGTTCGGTTCGTTTGGTTCATTTTGTCCATTTGGTCCAGACTGTGGTGGCCAGAAAGAGGTTTAGTTCCCCACAAGGCAGCCTGAACACCTTCAGCACCATGGAGAGCACCATCAGAGGAAGCAACAATGGCTGGGCCACCCAGTAAGAAGGTTCAGGACCAGGGATAGCTCCAACACAGGTGTTCACCTCTTCCCCTCTAACAGGGAGCCTCTGCTGCAGGCTGTTAGGGACAATCAACAACCACCACATAAAAGTGAACAGAGAGGCCACAGAAGGCTTTCACCTGGGGAGGTGAGCAGATGCTGCCTGCTGGATCACTCTAAACCCAGACACAGGACACAAGTTCTTGAAGACAAATACTCAGTGAGGTTGTGAGTAACCTGAACACCTTTAACTAACCCTCCATCTCTTCTGTCTTCCCAGTGTCGCTTTAAGTCAACTACACCTAATGCCGTCTGCTGGACTAAGCACGCTCACTATTGTGTGTATGATTTTATTTTCACCACATACTAACTCAAGAAGAGCTCATAAATGGTACTTACCTTCTTATTGCTCCATGTTTGCCCTCTGCGCATATTGTTTTGAATACACTGCTTGTTCCCTTCATGAAATCATGTTACGTAGTGTCTTGTTGTTACTTCCAGTTTTTGGTTCATTTAGAAGTGTTCGGTCCGTGTCACGTTTATGTTCACTAAATTCACTAAAAATTGTCA
>JAHKKF010527703.1:0-16990 GCA_019740295.1 Labeo calbasu | reverse complement strand
ATAAGATCGCTGGGCCATTCCGTAACTCCCCAACCAGACCTCACCGGACAATGGGATCTTTTTAGTTATACTCTGCGAATTTCAAGTCCTGGGATGCCCCCATTTCTTAAAACAAAGCGATAGAGTAAAACCTTTCCCCTGTGCTGCGACAGCTCGCGGGGGATTCCTGTTTATATCATTAAGCAGAGGTTCTATCTCCAGACCGAACACCACTGGCCATGAGCTTTGGGCTCTGCTCTCACGGAGCATATATATTTATATAGCATATTTAGCTTTATTTTAAAACAAATAGAAACAATGTTTAATTTATAAAGTTTTATTTTGAAACGTAAGTCAATAACAATGGTGAATGTGTTCGCGCGACGAGACCCCTCCCCATTTTGGAGGTTCTGCCCACTTTTGGAGTTCCCGCCCCTGTTTGGAGATCTCTGGTCTGCAGTTATACATACTTGCCGCTTGTGCTGAGAACAGACCCATGGACCTCATAGTGGGCCTTGTCTCTGAGGTCTGAGCTAAAGTGGCCATCTGCTCTAGGAAACACTACCACATTTGCATCATCTGTGAGGTACAGGCTCTGGCTGCTTACCTAAAAAAAATAAAACAAAAGTAAGGTTTTCTTAAGAATGCACAAGCACAACCATCATGGATTGTAGCCTTTATTATTTAGATAGATATAGGCAATCAGTACAATCAGATAGCAGATTTTGGTTCACTGAAGATGTACTGATCTAAATGGTCTAGATGATAAAACAATAAAAACCTTTCAGTACAACACAAAAGAGTTCAACAGCATCAGTAACGTAGTAACTGCAACCAAATGACCGCATCAAAACATCTCTGAATCAGTTTTAATACAATCTGAATATTATATACACGAAGATAATTTCTAGCAAAATGTTGAGACAGCATTTGTTTTAGCTTGACAGACCTAATAAACTACAATGCTTGGGATAAGGGGAGGAAAACTGTTGGCATCCCATAACTGGACGGTTCTAACAGATCAGTAACTTATGGACTGACACCTGTGTGGTTAACAAAAGTAGTTGTCCATAAGTATCTAACTACTCTTACGAACATGTACCTTTTTTTAATAATAAAGGTGTAGTAAAGTTAACCATTGATTTTTGCGTATTTATTACAATTACTTTTTTTGTAGGAAGGATACACTCACACATTGAAAATCGAATGTCAGTGTGGTTTGCCGACTGGAATATTTTAGAAATATTCTCCACCATCAGTCTCCTCCCTCAATGTGACTCTTTTAGTCAAGGTGTTAAGCACAAATGATAATGATTAATAATCTATTTCGTATGCAATATGTTGCCTCCGAGTCCGAACATAGGCTACCTGTAACCACACACGGTTGAGTAGAGGTCATACATTAATTGCGCATGTGCAAAGCAGTAAGTCTTTGGGATAAAATGTAAATTACCCGTATTATTTAGTTTTGGTTTTCCTGTTTATTGGATTTTTGGTTTTGAGCTGAAAAATGGAAAAAAGAAATCAGCTGTTATTTTTTTTGGCTCATACAGAAAAACCAAAAAATGAAATATCAACCTGTTTTGCCTATTTTTCGTTTGCCAGATGTGTGGAATAATTGAATGATCAGATGATACACGGACCATACTGCCATGGTGGAGATTGTGGGTGTCTCCGATGGCACAGACAGCCTCACTCTGCTGAGCGGTGACTTCGAGGAGTTTGCAGGCCCAGCCAACCTCTACCGTGGCAGTGTAGAAGAACTAATTGAAAGTCTGCCTGTGAAATTAGAGATTAAACACATACATAAATGTGTCATTGACATTTTCTTTATTCGTTCTTAAATAATTACTCATTAAGTTCAGTAGGTTAGTTTAAATTTAGTGAAAATGGTTTACTAGTTCAGTTCATTTTAGTTGCAGTCATTAGTTAATTTAGTTAATGTAGTAGATTTTTCATTTGATAGTAGTAGTTAATAGTAATTCATTTAGTTCAGTTTGTTTACATATAGCATTAGTAACATTTATTTTCTGTTCATTTAAATGTTTTGGTTGCATTTAATTAGTACATAAAATATTTATTTCTTCATGCTTTAAATTTATAAATACATTATCTATTCAAAAAGTTGTTCATCTGATATTTTCACACACAAATACATTTAGGTTACCTCAACAGTTAGTATGTGTAACTAGTATGTCTAATTATGGAGCACATGCTAGTGTAACACCTGTTTGCACCTATAATAACTAAGAGTTATTCTTTGTGTTGTTTTTTTTCATTCTGTTTCACAAGAGCAGTTATGGATGTTATTTGGACCAGTTAGGTTTGGCTATGGAACCTGTAAATTATAATAAAGGCTTGAGCAAAGAAAATATTTAATGTGGGTTTTTTTTTTATGCCAGCTGGATATTTACTACAGGAAATGGCAAATGTAAAAGAAAGAAACAAATATTTAAACAATGGTATGACAGCAAAAAGGATAAACAGTATACCTATATCACAGAGTACAAATGTCAGATTGTACAACAAATACAAACCCTACATGTGCAACTTGTAAACACACTTATATATCTATAGGTATGTGAGATCAATTTGGAAATTTTTACCCATCTATGAAATTCGTAACTTAAAAAAACTCACAATGTGAATCAGTTAAGTGTCTCAGAGTCAATAAAGACCCAAATCCAATAGATTTTCAGTTTTCTTTCAAATCAAGTTGTGTCAAATCAAATAGTTCCTTCCTTTAGTCTCTTTAACTTCAAGTCAGTCTACTTCCTTTTCCATCAGTCTATGAAGACAAGAGAAAAAACAGTTTAACCTTAAACCCGTGCCACGTAGGTGGGCAGTAGAGAAAATGTTGTAAAAATTGTGTCCGTAACAGAGTCCAGGAAGACAAATTTCCCAGTACTTCCAACTAAAAATGATGAAATTAAAAAAAATTGAAAGCCAAGATCCCACCTTGTATAGCAAAAAACCTTAGTTTCACGAGAATGGGAACGTGACGTCAGCAACACACGGCATTCTGGGACTTTCGGACACGGGCACTACAGTCTAGACTGGGTAATAGTGGAGGTAGATGTTAAAATTTATATTGTACATTTAAAAACACATTAGAATGGAGAACGCTTGCTGTGACATTAACTGCCATATCTGCTGTCATGACCGGAGTGGAGAACGGATCTAAAATGAAGCGCAATTTTATGCTTTTCAGCTTAAAACAACACAATGGAGAAAGCAGCTCAATGAAAAATAAACAACTTAAAAATCTGGCTTTTTCGTTGGTATTTATTATTTATTACAGATTCATAATTTCCGATCCACATGAATTTGTAAGTGCTCACGCTATGAATAACATGTTTGGAAATGTAATTTAATCTATGATATGACTTGTTTATGACTCCTTGTTCATAAAGCAACGCATCTGATTTACTGTTCAGTAGCTCTTTGTAAGAAATCGTGTATTTGTTCAATTTAAGTCCAGTCAAACTTATTGCACTTGAACCCTTAATGAAGTTAGGGCGATATGATTAAATACATCAGGGAATACTTAGGAATATTCATTCATGGATTTGCGCTATGCCACCACCTGCGTGTTTACACACAGACTAAATTTACTAGAGAAGCATGACATAATTATAAATAAATGCAATTTAAATTTATGTCTTGCACACTTTAATGCTCCTTGAATGGAACATATACAAATGTTTCAAGTTCGCAGGGCACTTTTGAATAGAACAGACATCTGAGATACACAAAATGTGCAGAGCTGTGGTTCACCTACATGATCAACTAGCAGAGATCAAGCTATGGTGTTTATTTTATCTGGCAGATATATAATCAGTGCCGCCTAGTTTTTAAAAACTGCAAACGAGAAATTAATTCGGTCGTGTGTGTGGTACAATAGAAGGTGGCCGTATGATTTCTGTGAGTGTTTATGTGTTGTGTTCTGGCCACACGACCAAGTGCTCGAATGAACGCAATGGATTCAAATATTGGTACATTTATTCTAAGCAATTGCAAGCAGCTCTTAAAAAAAAAGAATGCAAATACAGTCGTTTTTCCCTCTAGTGATTTGTATTTATTGCCATTGTACACTATTTAGTGTGTCCTAAAACATGGCTGCAACGACCCAGAATACAACTTACAGTGACGTAAACTCCCAAGCTCTATTGAGTGTCCACATCTGTATCTGAACAATATAACTCAAGTTAAACTCAAATATAACATTTATAAATTAGGACAAAACACATATTAAACCAAAAATACATAACTTAAAACACATAACGTACATTAAAGGGATTTTATCCTACAAGTGAGTAGACACTTGTTTACCGATCGTTATCAGATTAGCGTTCAGCTAACTTAGACAAAAACATAACACAAGTGTTAAACACTAACCAAATCCCTGGCAAATGATGATTTCATGAATATTTCGTCACAATCTTTAGAGACAATAATCTGCGTCAGCTCTGCTCTGTCACTCCATCACAAAATAGAGGATTTAACTCTCCCACTGCAGAGGAGCACGTTCTCGGGAGAGCAGGCTTAAAGGGCCAGTACCACTTTTTTGCCACATACATAATATAACTGAATAGAATGACTCACATAAACAAAAAGCATACAAAAACATTCTTTCCCCTCAAAAAGAAAACTTATTTTTCTCTCTTTGTTTAAATTTAAAGGAATATAACAAAATAAAACAGATCACTGTTTTGTGTATTGTGTGCTTTTGCTTTTTTTTTTTTTTTTTCTTTTTTAAACTCTATCTGTGTGACTTAATCACCTGGGGCCCGTTCTTTGTACGACGCTTATTACGTCCGAGATCAAATGACACATCCAAAATGACATGATCGTGTTAATCATGATCTGGCTAATTCGGTTCTTTGAACTCACCTGTTGTTGATGATTAGTATGGCTGGATTGAGTTATCTGTTGGTTTAAAAGGGGCTATGTATGTATTTTTTATGAGTAAACCTGGCTGTGTCTATTATAGACTACACAACATTACTATATTATTTTCCAATTAATTTTTCAATTATTATTATTATTATTATAAATTATTGTCCCTGGATCAATAGTACTCTTGTAATAAAGTAGTTGTGGTTGGGACAGATTTTAAGGGTGCTTTCACACCTGTAGATCGATTGCTTTGTTCCGAAACAGGGGTTAAAATTATTACAATGTTGCTTTTTATTCATGGTGCGGTTCGCTTTCACACAGCAAAGTTTCTAAACGACCCAAATGTGTTAATACAAGTCACGATCGAGTAAACTGTCCTCTCATTGGTCAAAGTTCCACGTTTTTTAACGGGATTCCACTCAACTGTCATCTATCAGGATGGAACAACGACAGCTTTGTGGGCTTATTGTTGCATTTTTTAAGGTATCGTTATATTAATTTATAATTTTGAGCAGGAGTCCAGGATTCGTCAGGAAAACATTTTCAAGACACACCTACTACAAACAGAGCAATAAGACGGCATTATAAAATGAAAAGGCGCGCTTTGATTTTGAATGACGCAGACTGACGCGGGTTCTTTTTAAGCGGTATTAGCAAAACAACAAAGCTACTGCTGTTCATGGAACTGTAATTACCCATTATCCAGTGTCATAAAGCCTGGTTCGTTGGTCCATCGCATTCTCACTACAACCGAACCGTTCCAGTGTTCGTTTGAAAGCGTACCGAGACCACCTCTTCATGGAGTGAAGCTTTGGTGCGCACTTGAGTGCGATTGCTACATTCACACCTGCCCAAACAAACCGCACCAAGAGGGAAACGAACTCTAGTGCGATTCAACCGAACTAAATGAGGCAGGTGTGAAAACACCCTAAGTATCAATTCTGCTTAAATGCAATCTGCTTAGATGCAATCTAATCCTGTTTACAGGAAACAAGCCTGCTGCGGAGCAGGTTCAAGCTTAAGGGGCCTGTTGCTATGACAGGAAGTCCAGGATGAGCACTGAAGAACCAAACAATCTGAAATCATGCCAAATCGTCAACAGTCAAATCCAGCTGAGTTAGCGACATACGAAGAATGGGCCCCTGTGCTACACTAACATATAGTATCAACATTCTTAACCCTTCACAAAAAAGGAAACAGTTCATTTACCTTTTGTACATTTTTCAGAATTAAGGTATCATCATTGGCATTCTGTGCATTTTCCCTTTGTGTTTTACTCAGGATGGCAACAGAACATTGTGTAAACGTACCATACTGTAGTGTACTTACCTGTGACTACTCTTCCAGATCTTCTGAACGTTTCTGAATGATCAGGCAACCAGGTTTTTTTGGACCTGTCTGAGACGCGCAAGTAAGTTTCTCTGCAGAACTCTAGAGCAGTGGTTTTTAATCCTGGTCTTGGGGAACCCACTGTTCTGCACACTTTGTATGTCTCCCGTATATGACCTGCTCAGTTCAGTAAAAGGATCTCTCTCCTAACGAGCTGATGATCTGAAACAGGTGTGTTAAATAAGGGAGACACACGATTATAGGTAATCCCAACACAGGAAGGAGATTTCATCAATTTTGGGTCAAGAAACCCAAGATTAAAGGTCAAAAATACAGTACATCATGACTATCACATGAGGAAACTTTGTTGGGTGGTGCTCCCCCACCCAAGACAAGAACTAGACTGAAATTACTTCAAAATTCTTTTGTCTCTCAGAACATGCCCTTAGTTCACAGAATGACAGAGAGACTGTCTTTTTTACATAAATATGCACCAAAATGATGCTTAAAAGGACTTATGAATGAACATCAGACCATTGCAAAACTCCCTACTATGTATGTTACCCACACGTGTGTCTATTATGTTATTATGTGTATGTCCTTTTAATAACTATTGAATAGCTTTATATTCAGGGTTTATATTTGTGTTTGGTATGTATATGTTAAGATAACGTGTTGATTTGTGTTTTGGGAGGAGAAACATAACAAGCAATATCCCAAGTTAAGACAACATCTAATTGGTCAAAACACCATTTTGGGATGTGTCCAAAGCTGAGTTTAAAAACTCATGACACCATAATTTTGCTTTTAGCTTGCCATCGCTTCTAGCCATGCTTTTTGTCATCATCATTTTTGCCGCCACTTTTTTGCGTTCTTTGAACGCCTCCTGGCTTGCACGCCAGGTTCCAAATTAAGTTTTGCCGCTAAGCCGTGTCTCAGACTTCGTGCCCGCCTCAAAACTTCAACCAGCTTACACGACTCCATCCTCCAGCCAACGCCCAAGACATCACTTCCAACAACCACAAACTTCCAGCCCTTTCTGCAACGACATCATAGAAGGGAATCCATTAACACAAGGCAACGCAAGTACGCAAGATTCTAGCTAAACTGCTGCATTTAATATAAAGTTTAATAACCTCGTTGAGAAAATCAACGCGAGGGTTGATTAGATGATTGATGGTTGTTCAGGTCTAAGCAATTGCATATATTGCTATAAACTTGGGAGCTAAAACCAGCCTAGGCTGGTTTTAGCTATTTTAGTTTTTCAGAGGGGACACATGGCCAGAACCTTGTGCATGCTTCACTTTGGAGGGATGGAGCTTTGAGTGAGCTCTATCTGCACATCAAGGTCATCCTCTGCAGGAGAAACAAAACATGAAGTTAACATCTTACAGCTTCCCTACTGTGTAAGGTACACAAATAACGCAAACCACATAAGCTACGATACATCATATATTGGCTCAAACATTTATCATGCATTCAACTGGACAGTGTGCAATTTTCGGATTAACCTAAACGACCACTATTAAAGACCAAAAAAATGCAAAGGCAGCTTTAAGAAGAATAAGAAATGAAATGCAGCTCTCAGGAAGACGATGAAAATTAGGTACAAAAATTTAAAGAATATTTTCAAAAGACCAAATTAACACATTAGGCAGACTAACCACAAACAGGATGAAATGGAGCAATGACAGGAAAGCATTAAAAATTCTCTTTGGCACTGGTCCAACAGGCTACAAGACCCTACAGGAACCACAGATTCCCCTGCCAGAAATCAGAAACCTCCAAAGAAGGATGCAGTGTGTTAAATCTGAACTTGGTCTTCAATTTCCTAAAACTGAAGATAGATGGATTGACAGACCTTGAAAAGGAGTGTGTGCTGTCCTTGGATGAAATGGCAATTACTCCAAGTGTGGAGCTGCACATGCAAATTATACGGTGATGTCACTTTGCCAGGTCACACAGGAGCAGCAACACATGCTTGTGTGTTGATTATGTAACAAGTAGTGGCATATCATTACAGTGGCAGTTCTACCAATGGAGCAGAGTACAAGCCAATAAATACTGAAATAATACAGAGGGCAGCATCTATAGGGCTACAGGTGCTTGATGTCACCACCGATATGGGTAGCCCTAACAGGGCATGTGGAAATTATTTGTGGTCGACCATAACAAAACATCTGTGCCACATCCATCAACACCAGAAAGGCTTTCTACATTTTTTTAATTTTTCATATTTCATGCCTGATGTCCCACATCTGTTAAAAAAATCTAAAAAGTGCCCTTGTCCGTGGACAGGTGTTTAAAATTCCAGAGAATGATGTTAAAAAAAGAGATCCTCCCCTCCAAAGAGGTTTCAGTGATCCCTATTAAGAATTTATTATCCTTTCAAGATGGGATGGCATTAAAATTAGTACGGCAACACCAAAAGGCCTACTCTCTCTCTCCTGCATGGAAAAACGCACGTGGAAATGAAACGCTAAAATATCACGATTAACAGCACCACTTTCTAAGAGAATTCGCTAGTTACACAGATACACATTATAAAATACATGTTAGCGAAGTTTTAAGAATATACACAGTGATTAAGTTACAAAAAGTGACCAAATAAAACATGTATGAGAGAGAGCGAAAGATACCCTTGCTTCCCGTCTGCATGCACAGTGAGACTGAGCGTGAATGCTTAACGGAGAAGCAACACCTTCCTGAGGTGTGCCACTAATTAAGACCCCACCTACAACAATTGGTAGGAACTCCTGACTTGGAACCATTGAAACTAAACAGGAATGGTAATTAATTAAGGAAATAAACACTAAATACAAGTTTTGATGAAGTTAACATGGACAAGACAATTACTTTTTTCCACAAATAATAAAACAAGCTATAAAAGTCACAATCAACTGGCTACACGTGGTTCCTAGAGCAAATTGATCACTGTTTTTTTTACCTCATGTCATCTCGTCATCCCAGTATGATATGGCCATCACCTTCCTCCAGGATATCATCCATCTACTCCGAGAGATGAAGATTGGTCAAATGGGAGGAAGGTAGCCTGTTCAAACTGGGGTTATAATGGCAACAACATCAATTTTGGCCATACAGGAGGAGATGCAAGCATGACAACATAGGTTTGTGTTAACCTCAAGGTTCACACAAGACTGCCTTAAAAATATAGTCAGCTGTGTGAGGACTAAAAATCCCATACCAACTCCAGTGAAATTCCATAATGCTCTGAGAATCATTTCTGTGGGGCAGTTTCTCACCACTGTCAGGTCTGGGAGCTACAAGGAAGACGACAGTAGCATTTTGGCAGACTTCCTGGACACAGTGTAACAAAATGTAACTCCAACAGTCAGAGTGGAACAGCTGATGGTGGAGAACAGAACTGCACATGCCCTCACAAAAACTGAGAAATGTATTCTCTTTCATCTTGCAGGCTACATTATCCACAGTCATCAAATTTCCCAGCACCTGTGGAAAATGCAAAACTGCAACACAGCACAACGATGACAATCCTGCTGGAGATGACGGCATTTTAGTTAGCTTAAAAGAATTCAAGGCACTTGCTCTTTGTCGTCCCACCCAAGAATCATATGACTTGACCCAACAAATTGAGGAACTATTTAGGTCCAAGACTGCTTCCTCCCTCATGGAGGTCCCCAACGCAGTGGATATCTTGGAGAAAGAAGCTCTGGCCCTTTCCACTAGGCTTTCATCATGCTGTCGAGTAAAAGAAAAGACCATTAAAAGATTCAGAAGCCTGAGGTTAAGAATTGAGCAAAGGAGATACGAAATGACAGAAAAAAAGCAAAATTTAAATGATGGCAATCTTGCACTGTAAAAAAAATTCCAAGATTTTTCAGTATGTAACTGTAATATTTCACAGTAAATTACATTATTATCACTTTACAGGCGTTTACTGTTATATTTCACAATATAATGGCGTATTCAAAATTATACTGTTGAACCAATCCAGATGGAGCAGTTACAGGAAACTACTGTAAATTCTGCCTCGCGTTTATGTTGTACCCCCGAAAAAGGGAAAATTAAGACATCAATAAAAGACGACACAAACTCGTACTGCTGTCTGTGTGTTGAGCTGTATTGGCTGTGACTAATTTCTTTCTTTCTTAAACAATTATCACATACATAACAGAGTTGTGAATAAATAAAAACATAAATACAACAAATCACATCAGCATATGTTGAAAGCCAATATTACAAACAACACTTCACGTAATAAATTTTTTAACTTAACACTCATGTCTGTGTGTCCACTTATAACCATAGCACGTGTCATTTCTTTGTGAAAATACTAGTTCTTTTAGTTTTCAACATCAACTAGTCCTTCAGAAACTTTTCCACATTTCATGAACGAGATAATGATTCAGTTAATGATTCAGAGTCCCAGCTCAACGAAATACCAGAGGTGGGACCAAGTCATTGTTTTGCAAGTCACAAGTAAGTCTCGAATCTTACATGATGTACATTGAAGTCTTGAGTCGAGTCCCGAGTCAAGACAGATAAGTGGCCTATGTGAATGAATAATTTATTTTGAGTCCCCTGTTTTATTTGTTAATGAATCAGTGATTTTAATGAATCAGTTGAGTCAATTATTTAATAACTTGCTAATTAGTAATACAGTTGCTCATTTATCGCCACCTACTGATGTAACATTAGGTCTAGAACATAGCTTTATTGAAATGATTGATGGATATTATTTATAATATTTACTAAATATTTATAAGTCCTAAACTGATACGTTGATACAGAACGTTGATTCTGAGCAAAGATATACATGA
Organism: Labeo calbasu; assembly: GCA_019740295.1. NCBI lineage: Eukaryota > Metazoa > Chordata > Actinopteri > Cypriniformes > Cyprinidae > Labeo > Labeo calbasu. Next base: position 5,981 of record JAHKKF010527703.1, on the reverse strand, counting down.
AATGAAGCAGGAAAGTAAATATATAAGAACAGTTATAATCAGTGGTGTAGTGGAGGGTATACACAAGTACAGTATATGGCGTATACACTTCTTTATCAGTCAGCTTTGTGTAGACTTGTGTAGACCCACTTAAAACCCCTCTGATGCGCACCATTCAGTAGTGTCCTGCATTAGCCAAAATCATGACAGTCTACCACATCCAGTCATGTGTGAATAAATGCAAATATTTACTAAAAACACCCAGTAAAGACAGTGATGATGTGGCCAGGACCGTGGTGCCGGCTTCCTTTGAAATATGTTTGATGATTGCACCTGATGCGCCCGCTCAGTCTTCCGCACCCACTCATACGTGAGAGCATGTCGGGGGAGGCGCGCAGTGGTGAAATAATAATTATTATTGATTACTGATTTGAATCATTACATTATAACGAAAACAATACCTTACGAATAAAAAGATGCAGGTTTTTAAGATCAGAAATTTCTGAAACCGGTAAACCCCTGTAAACTTTTCAGTCCAAGGATCCAGTAAACGAATGCATTCAAATAGTAAGTTTAAATGGCTCTAATACAGGGAAAACCCAACTGATTTTATCAGAGATTGCGAAGAGTCAGGGTATAAATGAAGCGTACCCACTTCAGGCACCACTACACCACTGATTATAATATATACAAATGTTAAACAAAAAATTAGAAACCATCCGTGAATGGATTTAAAAGATTGGATGGGATGTTTTTTTATTATAGTTCTATATTATTTTATGTTCTTATACAGGCTATTCCTTCAACGAATATTCATAATAACAAATTATTCAAATTTTATGCTGTCACGGAGACGATATCAGTTATAATCTATTTTAGTCTTTGTTTTTCTTTATTCTATTTCTTCTGAAAGATTATGTGGATAAAAACACTACACTAAGAAGCGCTCACTTAGTGTCTTTGGCTCAGTGCCAAATGCTGCGCGAATCATACCAGTGTGACTATACGTGTTTTTTTTATTAAATATAAGGTAAGCCATAAAAACTTCAGAGTCACAGCCGAGTCACAGGGCTCAAGTCCAAGTCAAGTCTCGAGTCATTGTTGTCAAAGGCTAAATCGAGTCGCAAGTCTTCCTTTATTATGTCAAGTCAAGTCACAAGTCCTCAAATTTGCGATTCAAGTCCGAGTCGAGTCTTGAGTCATGTGACTCGAGTCCACATCTCTGCAAAATATTATTTCAACAGTCCATTCTCAGTCACTGAACTCATTGCAAAATACAAATAACATGAACTCTTTTTTTTCTACTTTGGACTGCTCTCTTGGATTTTTGACCTTCTGCCTGTTTATTGGATTACGCTTTTGTCTTGCCCTACATATCACTGTTTGTATGGAAATCGACCCTGCCTGTCTGACTACGTTGTGTTCAATAAAGCTTGCACTTGGAGTCCCATTACAATAGGTTATTATTTTGGTATCAAATACCATATTTTCAAAGAAATAACTGATCTCATGACAACTATATTACTTTAACTTACAATGAAAAAACATTGCTGTATATTTCATACCTGAAAAGAGGAAATTAACACATCAATACAGGAGGATACAAACTCGTACTGCTGTCTGTGCGTTGAGCTGTATTGGCTGTGATGCACAGTGTAGTTCGTGTCAGTTACTACCTGCAGTTTTTAATTTCCCCCTACTGGACACTCCTTGGATTACACTTCAATTATTTTCTTTACAAGTTAATCCACAGGATTCTTTTGTGTCGCCTGAGCTCTCTCATCTCCTCCATGTTCTCATCTGACGGATCCAGCAGTAAGTGTTGAAATGTCAAATTAAATGCTTTTTTGTATGATAGTGCATGTAATTCAAAAGTACTATCCAAGCAGAGTTAGTTGTAGGCAGTGGCATACGGGACACCCCTGCAACCCCCGCAGCCCCCGCAGTGCGTGGTGGCCCCGGCCCTTTGGGGGGCGGGGGCCCCGTCGCAGGACATTCTAAAAGGCAGTGTTCCAAGACACTGCAAAAGACGCAACTGTGAGCGCAAAGGTAGTGCAGTGGAGCTGGCTAAAAAATGTTAAAAAATAACAACCGGGGTGGGGGAAATACATTTTTCTCACATTTCACTTGTCATAAACACTATAGGCCTACTTCTAAGACAACCGCACCGTAAACAAAGTGGATAGTTTTACACTTAAAGGGGCTTATGGATCCTCACGCATGACAGGAAAAAAATTAAAAATAAGCGTGCGCATAATATAATTCGCTCCCTCCTTTTAATCCTGAATCGTGTGCAAAACTACTAACTCATTTGTTGATTCGATTCAACTAAATCCAGGTCACGATTTGGTAATGTTGTGTGCACGACTTAGTAAAATGAGGGAACGAATATGTATAGTAATAATAATAATTAAGTATGGGGTTTTCTTTAGGCTACTCAAAAAGAAAAAGAAAACACACACACAAAGAGTCTTGATCTGGTTAACCTATCTTGCGCTTAGTCATAGCCAATCATCTTTTCTAGATTTTGGTTAAAGTTTTAAACAAAAGAAGACATTGAAGTATTTTTCAATATATTTAAAAAGTTTGCTGCACAGTAAAACACGCTACTTGTATAAAATTGCGTTTTGAGAGGAAAAACATACGTCGCATGACTGGCATCTAATAATTACATTCAGCAATAATGTAGGCTAATACTGTTAGCCTAAATCAAAATGTTTACAAACATTTTAAACACAACTAGGCTATTTTATTCCCTTTTCTCCACAACAAATTATCCACAACATTATCCTTCACAAAGACTATAACTGCACAGTGAGGCGCTGGTCACGCTGAATGCAACAATGGACTATTTAAATTAAGCATTGTAATGTTTATGTTTCTTTAAATGTATTGTATTTTGATAATGAACAGGCTGCGATGTCAAGGTAGAAAAAATGTTGTGTGAGCACTGAGGCGTTGGTGCGATCACAATGAATTATTTTCTCAACTGTTGAAATTTAGTCATGCTAGTTGGTCATACAAGCAAGATATCATTCATCACTGTAAAGCTTTGGCAAAATAAATAAATAAATACAAATTAATAATAATAATAATAATAATAATAATAAAAGTAAAGCTTTTACAAAATAAAGAAAACGGCTTTCCGCCTTGTTTTCGTATAGGTAAACTTTGGATCGTGTCACAATGAATCAAGACTCAGCACTTTTTTCACCTTTCATTTTGTTAATCAGTTACTGATTTAAGTGAAATATATTTAAGTAGCCTATGTTTTTGTACCCTGTGCACCGCTGCTGCGCTTCACTGACGACTTGTCACCAGATTTTGACATTAAATTTACTGTTCATTCTCAAAATTTACAGTGATCAAGACATTTTTCCAGAGCATAATGTTACTGTTACACGGACGGTCTCTGTGGCTCCCTCTATCCCCCACCAGCGGGAACCCTTACCGGAGTTCTAGAGACTACCTTTCCCATAATCCCGTGCCTGGGACTGCCACTTCCGGTTCCGGGTCTCCCGGTTCACTTCCCCTCTGTCGGCCATTTTAGAGCGTTGCGCGGATTCGCGCTTCGCGAAGTTTTGTTAGTCATGCTATCAATCCTGAGCGTTCTTTTCTCGGACTGCCTACTCGTTGCCAACCGGACTGTTAATCGTGTGTGTGAACCTTTGCTGCCTGCCTTTTATCGACCCTCGCGTTTCCCTTGGATTATTCCCTTTGATCGCCGCCGGCCCCGACTTCTTGCATGGACTTTGACTACCCGTTTGGATTTGCCTTCACCACACCTGTCCGCCATTGTTGACCCGAGCTTGTTGTTTACGTCTGAGTATTTAATAAAGCTGTTGCAGATGGATCCAACGCCTCCGGATTCTTCCGTGACTCCGTTACAGTTACAAGAAAGACTGTCCAGTTTAGCTCTTCTAAGTATGGAGAATGCACACACTCGCAACATCGACATTAAGCTGCAGTCAAAGTCTTTGCCCACCAAAATGCTCGGAGTGCGCAAAGGATTTGGAGTTTTGCTTGTTTGTGATTGTCAGTTCATAAAAAAAAAAAAAAAAAAAAAAAAAGTTAATTACAAAAGTTGGTGTATGTATAGAAAGCTAATTTTCTCACTGAAAGACATGAATTTTGCTTGTATATATATATTTTTTTAGGGAGTTGTATGTATGGGACAATGTTTGAACTAAAACATGCTGGCGTACATTGATTTTATTGAGCTTACTTTTAAATAAAATGCAGACCTTGGCCTATAACAGATATTTGTGTATTATTATTGTTGAGGAATCAAATCAAATCAACGGCACTTTTGCCTCCACGTTTACAGACTAAATATATTTATTCCTGCAGGGATTTCAGTCTGACTGAATAGCAATATCAAATACACACATAATATAGATTATGCTATTCAATAATAATGTCAAATGCATCAATGCAATGATAATTCACCACATTCATTACTGATAAATCAGTTATGTAAATGGGGGGACGGACTCAGGTGCACAATAAATTTTCGTGCATGACATCACCGCTGGTGGGAGGGGCCTCTAAAATGTGCGGTATGCCATTGGTTGTACGTCCCGTTGTCATGTTGTTAGCGGTTAGCTTACTCATGTAGGTTTGAGCGCTGCAATTTTTTAAACCAAAAGTTTACAGGAAAAACAACGCATTAAAGAGTCGGGAGTGAAAACTTTGAATGTGAAAATCAGGGTAAATTTAACTTACTTAGTCTTCTGGGAAACATGTAAGTAGCTTCTGAAGGACCATACTAAATTAAAAATATATATATTTAGGCAAAAAAAGACAAAATGTACATATCTTCATTCTGTTCAAAAGTTGTTCAACTGATCATTCAGGAAACAATACAGTATTAAGAATCAAGTGAATGTAAACTTTTGAATGGGGTCATTTTTATAAATTCAACTATTATTTTCTCTTGTGGACTGAATGTGAAATACCTTATTCGGGTCAGTACTAAATAAAAAATAAAATTTTGTATGATCAGTGATTTATTTGGTGGGTGTTGCAGATCAAACTTTTGTGTTGTCTTGGAGACCAGAGAGGAAGCTGTTTTTAAAATGATGCTCCATCCTCTGCAAAAGAACATATAGAATGATGTACACTGTGCTAATGCTCTGCTTGGATAAATCACACACCTCTACTTTGCAGAACTGTTCTTGACTTTTTGTTTGGGATGGAAATATTTTTAAGCTGCTGTTATTTAAAAGGTTAGAGTTAATATTACCTTGTTCTGTCACCTTTTTGGTCTGTACTGCAGACCACCACTGAAGGTGGTGACTGGGAAATGACACCTTCTTCATCCCACTTGAATGGAGCTAACAGCTTTCCTCTCTGCCTTTTTGTTTATAGATACTTCTTGGGCATCAATCCAGAGACAGGCACAAATTCAAAGAGGCAGAGAGGACATATCAATCAGCAAGTCTGTACACTGGTCAGGAAAGTCATTAAAGTGCCCCTATTATGCGTTTTCAAATATGTCCTTTCATGTAGTGTGTCATGTAGCTGTATGTGAACATAAATTATCTGCAAAGTTGTGAAGCCGACAGTGCACAATAAATAAAGTTATTGTCTATCAAAAAAAAGAGTCGACTCACATTTGCCTAAACGAGTCCTCAGGATTTCGAATCTCTTTCTGTTACGGCCACACGTCACGAAGTAACAGATGTGCATAATGTCCGCCCACGTTCTACGTCGCGAACAACTTGCCCGCCCATAAAGTTCCATGTGGTTTACGTCACATAGAAATTTACACGTACATTATACGGAAGACGCTGTATCCTACGCTGTGAGTAAAGCTGTTTTATATTCACTTCCAAAAGATGATGAATCTACAAAGATTGTATTTTCTGGCGTTCGTTCAAAATACGTAGTTTTGTATGTTATGTTGTGTAACAACCCTGCACGTCTTGCTAACCGGCTAAATCACGCTTCTGTAGTTCTGTTGTTCAGCTGTGGACCCACTGTAGTCTGACAATTTGTGA
>JAHKKF010527700.1:2874-13765 GCA_019740295.1 Labeo calbasu | reverse complement strand
TGTTTCCAACATTGATAATAAATCAACATATTAGAATGATTTCTGAAGGATCATGTGACACTGAAGACTGGAGTAATGATGCTGAAAATTCAGCTTTGATCACATAAATAAATTAAATAAATTAAATTAAAGTATATTAACATAGAATAATATTTTACAATATTACTGCTTTTTTTTTTTTGATTAAATAAACACAGCATTGGTGAGCAGGAAAGACTTCTTTAAAAACAGTAAAAATCTTACTGATCCCAGACTTTTAAACAGCAGTGTATTTCTACTTTTAAGCAGACTCCTATCTGTTCATATCTGAATTTTGAGCTGGTGTTACAAATTAAATTAATTAATAGATTGGTTTGGCATTTTCATTAAAACACTGAATGTCATATACAGTAATCTGCTTAGACCACTGAACAAATGCTAAACTATGTACTTAAAACATTTGACACCAAATCTTTGAGAATTCAAGATTTGGTATCAAATAAAGTGTTTGTTGTGTATATCAAGTGTATATCAAATAAAGCCTATGTTGCTAATTGTTGTTATGCTGTCTCTTAAGGAACTGTTGATGAACGCTATATTGGATAGGCTTCATGCAAGGCTGTCCCATTTGCTTAATCGACAACCAGTTGATTTAGATTTTTGGAGTTTGCGTGTTCCCAGGAGCTAGTTTTTTTAAGTGCACTCTCAAGTCAGGAGGACTCTTTTCCACATGCTGTTTTGGATGGACTCCGAGAGGTTGTACAAGTGATTGGTGAGATCAATCACAATCAGCAGTGTACACACAACACTCTGGACTTTGAATCTGGCAACCTTGGACGGTCCAGAATTGTTGTATCAGAGGAACGTATTGAGGAACTGATAGCCATGTCTCTACCAGTACCCTGTGTTGCAAATTTGCTGGGAGTGAGCACAAGAACCATATGCCGGAGAATGTCAGAAATAGGTCTGTCGGTGAGAGACACATACAGTAGGGTTCTGGATGAGGAGCTGGACACATTAGTGTCAGCAGTGAAATCCAGACATCCTTATGCTGGATATAGAATGGTGAAGGGGTTGCTGCAGGCTGAGGGACATCGGGTGCCGTGGGAAAGGATCCGGGCCTCTATGCACAGTGGACAGTACAGGAATCATCTCCCGGCTAACACAGTTGGAATGTGTAGTTTGCCGAACATACTCTGTGCCCAGCCCAAGAGCATTGATGCACATCGATACAAATCATAAGCTCATTCGGTATATGCTCATACTAAACAACTAAAAAAAAAAATTAGCTGAGCCTTTTATTTTCATTGTTTTTGACTTTTATATAAATTCCTCCAAAACAGCTACAACATTGTGATCTTCGGAGGCATCGATGGTTTTTCTAGAAAGGTATTTAACTTTTAAAAAAAGGGCACTGAAGTGCAGCAGCTATTACTAACCAACTTACAATCACTGCTCACAATGTATTAAACTTATATTGTATACTGATGTCAGAATCATAAAAATTTTAACTGTTTTTTCTTATGCAGATCATGTATCTCGGTGTTGCAACAAACAATCTGGCTTCAACAACCCTTTACTTCTTCCAGCACTCAGCTGAGAGATTTGGCCTTCCACTCAGGTGAATATTGGCTTTGATTCAATTTGCTTTTACACTAGAGTAGGGTTATTAAACATGTCCTGCATTAACTGGTTGAAGTGTGTAGGGCTGCAACGATTTCTCTATTCTATTCTAAAATGTTGTTGTGAGTTTGGGGTTATTATAACGTTCGTCTGGGAACACAGTGTGCGCTATTTCATCAGATTTGTAAGGTAAATAGTTAATAAACCTACGCAATACATCAATATTGACATACATGAATATCTTTATCAATTATGCTAACTGTTCATCGCAGTTTAAAAATAAAAGTTTAAACCCTTACTCGGAGTTTACACATTTTAATTTCCACATATTTAAGAAATTACAGTGGCTGTTGCTTTTCTATTGTAAGGAAATGCCAAAATATTAAAGATTAAGTGGACATTTGAATTAAATGTTGTTTAGTCAGTATTAAACAAGGATTAGATAAACAATCGCCAGGTCGTTGGCACCCTCTGCACGCATTTGATATAATGCTTAATGTACATTAGCTCTATTGTTTATAATACATTATGTATTTGAACAGTTTTGTTCAATAAACCAAATGATTACTTGCATCTGACACTCTATTTTAACTAATTATTATTGCCTCATTGCTATTATGTATGTATTTTAAGTCATTTTAAAGGCTATATGATTACTTAGGTCTATTCTTATTACTACAAAAAATTAATTATAATTATCCGATTACTTGATTAATCATTAGAATTATCGACAGATTACTCGATTACCAAAATAATTGTTAGTGACAGCTCTACAAGTGTGGCTTGAGAGTGCACTTAAAAAAACTAGCTCCTGGGAACACGCAAACTCCAAAAAATCTAAATCAACTGGTTGTGGATTAAGCAAATGTTACAGCTGCACATGAAGCCTATCCAGTATAGTGTTCATTAACAGTTCCTTACAAGACAGCATAACAACAATTACAAACATAGCCTTTATTCGATATACACTTGATATACACAACATACACTTTATTTGATATCTAATCTTTAATTCTCAAAGATTTAGTTTCAAACGTTTTAAGTGCATAGTTTAGCATCAGCTCAATGGTCTAAGCAGATTATGTGATATTCAGTGTTTCAATGAAAATGCCAAACCAATCTATTACATTTTTTCTTATGTAACACCAGCTCAAAATTCTGTATGACCTGATGGGAGTAAAAATTTCATATTTGTACTAGTGTAAACAAATGTGTTCTGTGAAAGAGTTATTTTTAAAATGTGAAATCTAATTATTTTTGTTCAGGGTCAGGGGAGACCAAGGGGTTGAAAATGTAGACGTGGCCCGTATGATGATCTCTGTTCGAGGTACAGGAAGAAGCAGCTTCATTGCAGGCAAGAGCGTTCACAACCAAAGGTGGTACTGCTTTTTTTATACTTATTTCTGATGTTAATTCAAAAGACACTGTTCAATATTGTAACACAGAATTAATATATTAACAGAATTGAGCGGCTTTGGAGAGATATCTGGGTTGCAGTCGCAAACATCTACTACAGTGTGCTTCATCAGCTAGAGGAAGAAGAGCAGCTGGATATTTCTAACCGCATGCATCTTTTCTGTTGCCACTATGTGTTTGTTCCACGCCTTCAAAGTCATCTGGACACTTTTCGTGATGGATGGGACAATCACCCTTTAAGGACAGAAGGAAATCTGACTCCAAATCAGCTGTGGGAGGTGGGAGATGGGAGGACATCTTTTGCATGTTCCAGAAAATGAGGTGTTGTACCATGTTATTTGAATGTATGTCTGTAACAATTAATTCAATCAAAAACACACAACAGGACTAGCTTCCTATTTATAAGCTGTCAAGTAATTAATTTTTTAATGGTTACCAACATTCTTCAAAATATCTCGTGTTCCTCCAAAGAAATAGTGTCATTCAGCTTTGAAACTACGAGTTATATTGCGCTCATGTGACATTGATAAATACTGATGAAATGAATATATATATATAATACATATATCTTTTGTCTCCATATAGGACATTGACATTCTCTTGATTGACTGGGAGAGTAGTGGATTTCCAGTAGAACCTGACTCTGGGATCCAGGTTCCAGATATAAAGTGTCCACTAACTGCAGAGGCATACGGGGAACTTAGGGTTGCAATAGACCCAATGGGGCCATCAGACTGTTTTGGCAGTGATATTTATCTTTCGGTCGTACAGTATGTTCAACAACATTTCAATTTGTATATGTAAAGAATTAATCTTCAAGACAAAATCTGGGACTTTGTAAATTTGTGAGGATTTCACACTTGTCTAATGTCTGAATAAATTGTAAATGAAAACAAATTCAAGTTCTTTGAAAGGTCTTTGAAATGTTTTTTTTTTTAATTAAAATTATTTTTAGTTGCAACAGAGGCTTTAGTACATAATGAACTGAACAATCATATATCGTGACACTGACATTAGCAGAATCACAGAAGTTTACTTTAAGCCAGTGACAATAATTGATTTCTTTTGGAATGGTCTAATATCAGGTGAGGTTCTCTGTAGATCACTCTTTGAACTGAACAATTTTTTTTGAATAACATAGATGTTTGGCAAATTATACTTATGCTTATGATAACATCATAACACTGAAAATAACTTTGCACTTGGAAAGCTGCTGGATCAGGAAAACATATTTTACCACGTAAGTTATTCAGCATTAGTAAAATGTGTCTGAACTGTCCATTATCAGCTGGTGTTTTGGTCTCTGTGGAATAATATTTGAACTTAATATGCTACATTATGAACGTTTGGCTAATAAGCAAATTTATGCAAATTACTGTGTGATGCAGATCACACTATTACACCAACCCAAATCCTGTGTCACATGTTGCAATGCAGGCCTCAAGATCCATAGAAAACTCATTAAATGTAGTGTAGTGACCAGGCAAGCGCAGGATTTGAAAACATGTTGATAATCTTGGATGATTAGCATGGACCACTTCAACCTTCATGCCACGTGAGGGAAGCTCCCATCCAACCCAAAACTTCACAAGCTGCTGAAGTGTAGAAGCACTTGCTTTGAAGTAAAAAAAATTACAATCAGTAAAATTATTTGTTATATTTTTAAAAAAGTCTTGATTTAACTTGAACATGGGGCCTCATTTATAAAGCGTACAATAAAATTTATCGCAACATTAATGTCTTTGATGTGGTTTTTCATGTCAGGGTCCCAACAAGACGTACGCACTTTTCCTTGTGGCAGAGAGTCAGAATGTTGCAGGCTTTTGCAAGTAAGCTATTCTTGCAGCTCATCATTCTAAATTAAAGGATTTGATGTGGACAAGTGCTTTTTTTATGTTAATGACATTACTTAAACATTGTTTACATGGCAGAGAAACCATTCAGTTATGCACAATTTCAAGATCATTTGCAATTTTTAGATTCTGAAAAAGAGTCACACATGTATAAGATCAAATATAGGACAATTTATACACAACATTTTATAAATGAGGCCCAGAATAACTATCATACCATTTTCAACGAAACGACGGAGGTACTCTGCAATGCGACATTTAACGGGAAGTGAGTATGTATCCTCATCGTCATCATCCTCCTCCTCAGCAGGCCATGCGATATTATTCAGGATAGCCTTTATTTAAACAAGATTATTAAAACAGAAGAATTACAAATTATAAATTTACACCAACATATTTTTATGTAATCCAGTCCAATATTACATTAAGTTCATTTATTAATACCTGAGGACAGCATGCAGCTTCTGACTGCCTGGGGAACATCAAAGGGACAACATCTGGACGTTCTTGAAGCAGAGACCAAACTTTTGTGTCTTTTAGACCACGTCTGAGCTATTTGATCTGACGAACGGTTCTTCCAAGGACCTGTACAACAAAACAGAGACCAAAGATTAATTGTAATTAAACTGCTTTTTAAACTACTGTTGAATAAAGGACATGAAATAATCAGATATCTGTGAGATACCAGAAATCTCACAGTTCAAAGACTATAAAAGATACAATGTGAGATGCAATATGATAACCTAGACTAAACAGTTTATGAATAATATGTTCAAATACTTTAGATAAAATTAATCTTTTTAAATGCCTTTTAAGATTGTGGAGCAATACAGATGCAGCTAATAAGAAATAAAATCTGTAAATTACAGCATGATACAGGAGTCGGTTGAACAGCCAATGTCTGTTGTCATTTGTGACACCAGGGAGGTCCCAAGACATAGCCAAGTCTAGGATGGCTTTCTTGTCCTGCTCTGTAAGTTCGGCATCACCCTCAAGCTGTAGGAAACATTTTCATTTGATTTTTCAAATAAAATTTTAATCTTACAGGTGATTGATAAGTTGTTTAAAACTTTTGCATACCAGCTGTATATTTTGACGATGATCTATGTCTGGGCAGTCTTGTAGCTGGCTGTTTCAGTTGGTCTTCCTAGTAAAACATGTATCACAGCAGGACTGATTCCTGGCAAACAAGGACCACCATGAATGAAGGAGTGGCCAACCATCCTACCGGCCATTAGGAAAAGGTCACTCTCCACTAGAGTTTGTGATGTGGAGGGCACAAGATGATCTGGCTCACCCTCAAATAACAAGGTTGATCCTGTGTTACCTAAAGAAGTGGTTTATGAAAGGTAACTTTTGGCCACAAAATTACTACAGCTAAATTTTCAGTTTTAAATGTTTCACTTGAGATAAGATGCTATTCACACTAAGTGAAAATACCATAGTTTCTTATTGATAGATGTTATTTACACTAAGTGTAAATAGCTATAGATTCTATATACACTGTTAAAATAGCAGGATTTTCTGCTTTTTATACTACTTATTTCAAATAGTGGCAATTATCTGCACCTCAGTATTGTAGTACATTATAAAACAGTATGCAATAATAACGTATTGAGTATAAATTATAATTTTAATTCAGCATTTTAAATGGATGCCACCTTATTGGGACAATAAAGTACTCCCTATACCTTTATTTAAGGATAAAGTACTCCCTATACCTTTATTAAGGAAATAATCAAAAAGTTGAAATTAAAGTATCAGATGGGGTTAGGGTTAACCCCATCTGATACTTTAATTTCAACTTTTTGATTATTTCCTTAATTTTAATTGAAAATAAATGCCTTTCCGATGTGATATGAGATTTGAAAAGGGACAAAAAAAGTTTTGCAAAAGTTGGATTTGAACCTGGGTCGATCGCGTCCAAAAAATACTATGACGTGTTTTACCATCAACACTACTGAAGCTGTTGTTTGATGATTGTCTTTAGTAGTGTTTACTAGCCTAATCACATGTTGATAGGTGGAGTTAGTGTAAATAGCCTCTGCCAACAAGGTGGGCTATTTGCAGTGTTATCTTTTTGTGTGTAATTAACAGTACTGAGAACATGACGGGTCACCCCTTCACCAGTGGCAGCATCACCTGTTAAACATGATACTAAAGATTAGTTTACATTTTACATTTTAGGTGAACTAACCATTTACAAAGTTATATGTTTTCAATGAACATACTGTACCAGATTTTTGGTTACTATTTTTGGTAATACGTTATCAGTGTACTTTAATAAATCCAGATTTTGTACCTCTGAGGATACAGGAAAATGGTCCTGCCCAGTTGACATTTGGTCGTTTGTAGAAAGAGATTATCTCTCTGTCCTGCTCCTCTATGTCTTCCCTGAGGTCCATCATGAAGTGCAAGGGCTGTCCCTGCATTTCAGCACTCAGTAGATTTTTTTTGTACAAATCTGCAGCCAATTTTGTATCACTTATCTTCTTCCAGTCTAAAGTTGTATACAAAACATTCTGTTTACTGTTTTGAATAAATGTTTTTACCCATTTAAAACTGTCACCATTATTCTTATAGCATCCACTCCACCTTCTCCATCAAGAGATGGCCCGGCTACAGCATCCGCATCACCTCTCCTGTTGGATGGCCCGGCTACACCATCCTCGCCACCTTCGCCCCTGTTGGATGAATGGGCTACCTCCGGCTGTTCAGATGTAGCATCCCCTCCATCTTCTCTGCTGTGGGATGGTCCAGCCACAGCATCCTCAGTCCACTCTGAAAAGTTCTCCATTTCTCTAGAGCAACTTAAAAATAAACCAAATTTAAATAAAAAAACAAATTTTTGTTTTTACAAACCATGCTCGTTTTGATCTTTTTTTCCTCACTGACATAAATTATGTCTTCATCCGGACTTTCTTCCTGTTTCAGAAAAAAAACAAAAACAAAGAATTATTAATGGAAAATGTGCATAATTATACAACAATAGTATAGTAAACTATGATATATCTGCAATCCTATACTAAACTTACTGATGCATTCTCTGACTCTACTGCACAGCTGTCAACATGTAGAGCCAAAACTTGCAGGGGCATGGTGACTCCACACTTTTTGCATACAGATTTGGGCATCTTCTCAAATTCTGCTGCATGTGGCGATAAAGGTGTACTATCTATTGTGTCTTGGAGTGGAACAATGTATAATGTAATTTTTCCATTGCTTGATGCTGCTTTTAAACACTTAGTTGTATAGCCCTCAGACTCAGGTGGCACCACCGTCAGTTTTCTTTGCCCGCATCCACCTTGTTTTTAAAGAAACACTCTATTATTAAGCACAATATATGGAGCTGAATAGCAAAATTTGAAGTAAAGAGTAAAAAGGGTGACAGCATGCTGCATGTGTTGACATATTCCTGCATTATAACATTTGCTGAAGAACAAATGGACATACTATTGTACTTACTAATGATAGAGTAGTGAATCTTAGTATCTGTATTTTCCTATAATATCAAACAACAATCTCCATACCTGCAGCTTTATAGCAAAGCCAACCGCCAGCTAGTTGCTTAATTTTATGGTACTCCTTCTCAAGGATACTGACAATCTAAATAAAGAGTTAAGAGAAAGAATAAAGAACAGTCACAGATACACCTCACTTTGTAAAGTAAAAATTGAGCACATATGCAGAATGTAGTACACTACCTCTTTATGAGTAGCATTATCTGGCAATGATACAACTCTTCGTCCAAGGCCTGCCTGGAGCAGCCTAAGCTCCTCTGCCCCCTTAGGAGTTCTGTCAGTATGCTCTGGGAGCAAAAAGAACTGTATGGAGACCATCCGTATTGATTTTGCTTCTTGAAAACGGCGTTTTCCTTGTTTTTTTAAAAACAGTCCAGGAAATGATCTGACAAAAAAAATTGTTTAAATCAGCCCATAAAATACCATCCGTAATTTACGCTGAGATATAGCAAAACCATAAAACCAAAATATCTTTGTACCAAACAATGCAATTTTCTAGTAATAAAGCCAACATTTACTAATTTGACAAGTCATTCAAAACCTGTATAATTTCTGCCTTCTGTGGAACACAAAAAGAGAATGTTCTCAGCCTTTGCTGTCTGAAATTATTGGTGACTACACTGTATTATTATTAGACATAAATGATAAGTTCTAGAATAGCCTGGTACAGTATGAAGAAAAACCAGGTAAAACCAGGTCTTGATATATGGTTTTTAATGTTTTTCTGTTTATTTTTTTTTTAAGATAAATTGGTAGCATGCCACAGTTAAAGAGTAGACTGAATAATTTGGAAATAATTGTGACAGACCAATTGAGGGTGAAGAAAAAAAGAAAAAGTAGAAAACATCTGTGTGTGAGCTGAGACTGAAATTATCCGATGTACAGTTGGCATCTTGGCTTTGTTACCTGGACAAATTAAGTCCGATCTTTGACATCTTTAGAGATTTTTTCAACAATATGACTATGACAGAAAACTTTTGTTTCCCACAGACAAAGTGATACAGGTTGTGAACAACATAAGAGTGTGTAAAAAATGACATAATTTACATTAATGTTACATTTTTATAACTAACCTTTGCATTTCATTGTTGACAGTGGGTGCTGGGGGAGGCCTATTTGTCCCTGTATTAATACCAGGAGATTCACTTGGCTTTCCAGAGGCTGCAGGTCATCCCTGTATGTACGAGCCCAGCAGGTCCACTAGAGCCTGTTCTAATGGACCCTGGCCGGGTAGGGGTAGGAGTAGGGGTGAGGTTGTGCCGTGCATCCTCCACACAGTCCAACAAATTTTTTAAAACAGTTTGTAATCGCTCTTGACGTGCCTGCTCCTGAAATGTAATCAGAGTAGTGTCTGCACCACTACAGTACGCCACCTGCCCACAGATTACCTCAAGCATCATCATAACAGTAGGATCTAAACCAGGGGTTCTCAACTCTGGCCCATGAGATCCATTTTCCTGCAGAGTTTACCTCCAACCTTGATCAAACTCACCTGCCTGTTACTTTCTAGTTATCCTAGGGACCTCGATTAACTTGTTTAGGTAAATTAGATTAGGGTTGGAGGTAAGGATGGGCGATATGGGCATAAAAATTTATCACAATAGTGTTCTTCAAGCAATCTTGGGTATTTTTATAAGAATATAGTATATTTATAATGCAATGCTAATGGACAAATGAAACCACCTCTGATTACAAAAGGTTATTTCAAACACTCGACTTAATTAAGTTAATTTTGCAAACCATAAGATATCGCCCATCCCTACATATCCATATATATATATATATATATATATATATATATATATACTAAAATATATTATGCTATAAATATTACTTACAAACGTGTGTGTGTATATATATATATATATATATATATATATATATATATATATTGTGTATGTGTGCATTAAGAGTACCATTGCGGCGGCGAAGACGATGCTCAGCCAAATGAAGATACAGATGTCTTCTGGCGCCCAGGACGTTAAATGATCCAATCAGATAAGGGTACGTCGACAGTCTGGAAACCTCATTTGATTGGCTAAGAGATAAAGGTAATCCCGCCTTCCCCCTCGCCCTTGCAAAACTTAAGTCAGTGAGAGAATCGTGCCAGAAGTGTAAGCGCAAGTATAAGAAAGACGGAGCTGTACATATCAGGTTATTTCGGAAGTTTTTATCCCACGTACACAGCAAGTCGTTTTTACATTTGCAACAGTTTATTTTTACGCACAAAGATTAGTTTTACGCTATTAATCCGTTTTGCAGTTCTTGACACATGGCGTTTCGCTTGCAAAACGCTGTTTACAGGCTTGCAATGCATTTGGCCGTATTTTGGCGAAAAAATAGTGCCAAAAGTGTAAGCGCGGAAAAATGGAAATCGGATGAATACAGATCATATTTATTTTGCGTTAGCATGAAGCTGCAGTTTCACAATACATGAATTACACTTGCAAAAAAAGTAAAAGCCTGCAAATCTTTTTTTCCTTACACTTGAATCTCGAT
>JAHKKF010527699.1:0-30089 GCA_019740295.1 Labeo calbasu | reverse complement strand
CTTCATAAACTGTAGAGAGAGTGTAAATAAGAGATTCATTGTGCAGTGTAGAGAGCTTTGATGATTATAACAGAACTTTGTGAGATTGCGATGAACTAAGATGAGTGACAGCTTTTAATCATTTTTAAGGGAGTTTGTAAATGAGATATTGATTTAAAAGTGCAATAGGTGATTGTCTTCAGAAACATTTTTTGTTATGCTGGTTGAAAGTCTCTTCACATCACGATAGCAATCATTAAGTTAAGCACTCTAAATGTATTTATATATGTTTATATATTTTGTGGAAGGCGTAGGACCAAGAAATGTCCGTCGGTTCTTCCGTTCTGGTATTGTAATACTTTTACTAACTGCTGCACATCTCCATTCAAACACAGCGGTGTTTCGTTTATGAATGAACGTGCATTTTTAAACAAATCTGGTGAGTCAACGATTCAATTTCCCATTCATAAAGACAGTCACTTGCTTTATTCCTGACTGAATCAGCCGTTCGAACAAATCAAATGAATGAATGATTCAGTAATTAAATCAGTGACTTGCCGCCTCCTACTGGCAGTTTTAGTTTCATTTTTAAAGTATCTTTTTAGTTATTTATATCATTTAATATTTCTATATTCAAAATTCTATATGTAAAATATTAATCTCAACATGAATTTATGAATTTGATTGCACTCATGCCACCTTTGAACCTCATTAAACATGAAAATACACCTACAAGCCACTTCTGTGTTCTTCTGTGCCACCTCTGTAGTACAAATTAATTTTGTTAATAATGATTTCATTTGATTGGTGACTTATTCTTTTTCTACTTGTTCTTATTTTGTTGTTTTAATAAGAAATTTTTAAAAGCTCATAAATTATAATTTTTTAAAAAGATGACATACTTTTAATAGAGTTAGAAAAATGCTATTACAAAGGTAAAAACAAAATTCCCCTGTAAATCACTTTAAGGAGTCAAATATAACCACGTAATGGGAAGGCTAATTTTTTATCAGATTTTTTGATTATTGATTAGAAGGTTTCATTTAAACAAAAGCTTCTTTAACTGTGTGGATTTGAACATGATTTGACAAATGTCTAGACTGTTTTCAACTTAATAACACCAGTTAATTCAGTCCAATGTAAACCACTAGTCTGATTGATATTAAAAAAAAAACATTTAGATTGTTTACCCTGAATTGAATCCAAGTCCGGTTTTTCCCAGTTCAACTCCTCCTGCAGTTGATGAAGTGTTTGGCGGCAGTTCTGAATTTCCACAACTTTGAGTACCAGATTGTCCACATCTGTCTTACCATCCTCCTTTGCAGGTTGTGGGGTCCCATTGGTAGATGCAGGACCCTGAGGAATTTGCTGGAAGGGTGGGAAGTTAGGGTGCATACCCTACAGACAAACACCAAGAACAATGACATACGGGATATTTACATGATGCATAACTTGTAAAGTTAAGATTGCTGTTGCAATTTACCAACAAATTCATAAAACTGCAGAAAAAAGGGATTTGTGCTTACCGCCTGTGTTAATAAGTGTCTTTCTTTCCTAAGAATATCTCGAACTGTCCTCACAAGTTGCATGGGCTGTGCCTGGAACACACTCTGAAAAGCAGTTACATGAGGTTACATAGTAAATAGTCAGAAATACAAACAGTGTGCTTTGTCACAACATAAGTCAACATGGCAAACTGCCAAAGGTGAGAAATAGAGAAATCTAAAAGTAAAAGTATTCACAATGCTAAAGAAATGTAACTCAACACGAGGTTATGTAACATGAATATTAATTTTAAAAAAATAATCATGAGGGTTAGGAATATTTGTTGTGCACACCAAGTTCCGGCTGATATGTTGTAGTTTGACCCTCTCCACCACGTTAGGGTTGTGTTGCGCCACCTCCTGCAGCAAATGCACCATCTGATCCACAAGTCTTCGGGCCTGAGGCTCCTGCTCCATGTTGTCTACATCAAAGTTCTCCCTGAATCATTACACAGACATGTTATTGTTACAATTCTGTTGTGCAGAGAAACTGACATGTGCTGTTCTCCAACCGTCATCCCAATTCACATTATAAAAATGACTCAGCTCCCTGCTCCACATAATGAAAATTCCTAAGCAGTGAAACTAAACAGCATGCGTCAGACTATGGTCACTCTTAAGATTAAAGAAAAACCTTTACGCCTACAGAAATGAAACCTTTTGAAAGGTTTAAAATCATGTACAGTCACATGAGATGAAGATTAGGTATGTTTTGAAGCATAGCTTCTGGTCTGAGCTGGTTTAACCCTCAAGCATCCTTCAGGACAAATTTGGGCAAAATCTTTTTTTTTCTGAGCAGTATAAGACTTGGCTACTTTTTATAGGTTTGCCACCTGAACATCTATTCAACAAAGTTAAGCGGTTGAAATAAATAAAACCTCCTTAATTTGTCATGGACAAAAATAGGCACCCATAGGAAATGTATGGGAAGTACTAAAATTCAGAGCATTTTTAAACCATAGTTCAATTAGGACATTTAAGTTATTTTTATAAATGTGCTTAGAAAAATCCATTACTGGTGTGCATCTTGAGACAAAACAAAGGCACTGATATATTTTAAGATCAGTCAGTGCATGTTTCTTTCAGTGGAAACAGCTCAGACTTTCAGTCTAGGACTAGGGTTAAGCCTTGTCTGTGAAACCGGGTGAAGAAATATTAAATATAACATAAAAATAAGTATATTTTACATAAAAATATAGTAATTTTAGAGGTAAATACATTTTTTAAAAAATCACAAAAAATGCATAAATTGATCGTTTTTATTTTATTGAAGACAGTGATATGACATTTATTTAAAAAAAAAAAAAAAAAAAAACTGTGATCACACCTGAGACTTTTGTGCCCAGATTTGTCAAATTACAGTGCCCCTATTATGGATTACCTTTTATGCAGTATGTAACAGAGCTCTAAGTGACTGAAAACATCCTGAAAATTTTAATTCTGAAAGTGCTCTGTGTATAAAGTTAATGTCTTTTAAAAGAAAGAGTCGATTCTGAATCATGAAAACGAAAACTGAGAAAATGAGATGGGAGTTTTTCGACATACCCTAACTGTCTTGAACAGGAGAGCACAGAGTACACATGCGCATCGCAGAGCTAGACAAGACGAGTATTTGTGGTTAAAAAGTGTATAAATATTATGTTTTTTTTTTTTAAATGACAGGTCGTTTCGCTAGATTCCTCGGCTGGAATCGTTTTGAGACCTTTGTAGCTGCACTTTTAACCTTCAATCCTTAAGCACCACTTAAGTCCAGAAAAATCCTTATATGTTTTCCTCAAAAACTAACCTAAATTGCTAAAAAAAAACCTAAATTCTTTAGAAAGAGAGACATGAATATCTTGGATGACATGGGGGTGAGAAACATAATCAGGAAATTTTTATTCTGAAAGTGGAGTAATCCTTTAAAAATTTTTGCTCTCATGTACTCCATAGCATGCTAAATCCATATTTAGTTGTGTGCGTTGTGTTGCTCCACGCAGCTTGTAGGTCTCTGGCTAACCATCTAACAGCAATATCTCGTCGTTTGCAATTTTCTAGTAATGTGTTGTTGAATAGTGAATGTTTGTCTTTGTTATTACTTGGAGTTCTGATAAAGAATAGAGCAATACGTTGGTGTACAAACTACAGTGCTTTATCAATACAATTCTGCGTTGGGCTAACGCATATACCATGGCTGTTTGGGTGTTTACCACGGAGCTGTGGGTTAGAGTAATGGTGATAGGCCTTCTTTTCTGAAATGCGCTGCACGCAGTAGACCAATCACAACAGACTAGGTCATCGGACCAATCACCGCAGATTAGCAAGCAAGGGAGGGGTTTGGAAAAATGATTAATTGAGCAAATCATTTGGGAGTCGTTGAGCAAATAAGGTAAAAATAAATGCATATTATAAGACAATAAAAGTGTTTTTTGACCTTGCATGCATGTCAACCTGTTGATGGGGACTCCCAAAACCAAAATATGAACCTGTCATCCATAATAGGGGCACTTTAAGGGCTGCTATATCAAGGATGCTTGAGGGTTAAACTGGTCATGAGCTGGTCTGACCTGGTTTAAGCTGGTCCTTAGCTAGACACAAGCTGGTCCTTAGCAACTAGCTCCTGTTTAGGACCAGCTAAGGACTAGCTTAAACCAGCAGCCATGCTTCAAAACATACAAAAATCATAACTGTCGATTATTCCCTTGAAATTTTAATTGTAAGATTATCGCAATTTACATTGAATGATGTTTTGAATAGCTCTATACCACTGTTTGAAGCAACTGCATGCCACATTTTTATATATAGTTTCTTCGTTAAATATAAAAAAAGTACAAATTAAAACAATGAGAAAAAAAACCTCTAGGAAAAATACACATACATTCTCTCTCACACACACACACACACACACACACACACACACACACTCACCCACACATCTTAAGAAAGCAGAATAATGTAAGTGGAGTTTTTATTTTATTTTTTTATGTAATTGTGCCTTTGAACGATTACATAATTGTGGCATCTGTAACTGTCATAACGATTAGAAATTAGATTAATTGTGCAGCCCTAATATGCTGTTTTTTTTAACAGGGTAGTGGGATTCCTAAATCCTCTTTTTCCCAGACATGTCCTGGATGGGATTTATAATTTGCCTAAAATGTTCTGATTTTAGTTTTGTTTTCTTATTGCTGTGCCCTCTATAGTATACATTTTATGTATCCGTATTTGCACACACCACAGTTGGTTGATTATGTACAATGCCTGCATGCTACTGATCAAACTACTTTTTAGTCATTCAGCAAGAATGGAAGTATTTACGAATATGGCTAATACTACGCACTTCTCTGATTTCTAGACAATTCCTTTATGGAATAAATGAATCATGTCTAGCTTTGAATAAAGTCTTTGTTTACACTGCCATTTAAGATTTTGTATTCACGCTACTACTCTAGGTGACAGTTCAGCGAAACATTAGGTAGAAATACTGTGTTAACTCTAATACAACATAAAAACCAAGCATTTCATTTGTGACAGTGATGTCATACCATCTCTGCTCCTCAATCCAGCTGGCCAGATAGTGCCTGACATCCAGAGGGAATGTGTCCGGGTAGAGTTCATTCAGCGTCTGAGTTGGCAGGTACTGTAACTGCGGGGTCATTTGCGCCCACAGCGCCATAGTGTGCAAGCACTGCAACCAAAAAAAAAAAAAACATGACATCACCACCGCACTGGAAAGACTGCATTTTCATTTCTTTGGAAGTGTAACTCTTCAGGAATTGTGCACTGAAACAGATTATTAAATCATCTGATTTTCTAAACAATAGCAGTACATAGTGACCGTATCTGTGAAGCATCAAAAAAACAAAAAAGAAGACATCAAAAAGCACCTTTATATTCCACATTATATGAACAATGAATCGCTTTAGCTCAGTTTGTGAATGAATAATTTGACATGTCTGGCTTCAGAAGGCTTCCTATAGACAACTTTTATGGTGGTCCCTTTTGCCACTTGACAAGATGTGGTCTCTATAAACTGTGACTACATAGAAATAATTAAATTAGGATTCTTCAATAAAATATTTTGTGTTTATGTTTCATCACTCATGAGGGTGAGAAAATGATTACAAAATTTCTATTTTTGGGTGACACATCCTTTAATCCTGAAATAGCACAGGACAGAGGGAATAGAGCTATTATTTATGTTATGACACACACACACACACACACAAATCCACACTAATGCTTTACCCATGATTCAGTGCCTTCAAAGAGGGACTACTGCTGTTGCTGGCTTTACCTATCATACAGACTAGAAAACTATTTACGATAATACCATCTTTGTATTTAAAACAACTAAACATTGACTTTCTAACATGTTCTCTATTCTAAGAATGGACTGAACAATCTGAATTGAAACTCTGAATTCTTCTGTGCAAAATTAATTTTTAGAAGCTCATCGAATAGCATCTGATGGCTAGATAAAATACGTAAAGAAAAGCCCAGCCTTTTATACCATGCTGTATTTCAGGCTTAATAGAGGCTACTTTTTTTTTATTGAGTTGGTACAAAGAGCACAGGCCAATGCGTTGTTATTAATGCTCTGTGTGACAAGGGAGAAAAGACTGCCTTATCTCTCACCAACATAAGGGAACAGAAGACACTGTCTACCACAACACGCTTGACAAAACAACAGCCCGACAAGCCAACCATCACTAATATAACAAGTTTACTTACATGCATTGTCATTTTAGCACAAAATTTACATACAAACACCAACAACACAAATGAGATCTGTTAAGATTCACTCATGGTAGTTTCTAGTTCTTTCTCGGGCATAGGCACACATGGTGTGATAGGTTTAGGCACTGAAACTGGATGAAGGCATGAAAGCAAGCTGGATCATGTCTTCCATAACTATTGTGTCACTTCTCACTTCTTTGTGAGAGAAATGTTGATTTGCTTTGAAACCTAGCATAGTATAAGCCTTTTCTTTAAAAAAAACAGCCTTAAGCTGTGTGCATGAATGGTATGAGTAAGTAAAAAAACATTCAGCAATACTTAAATAAACTGAAATATTTTAACTGGAAGATCCTTAAAACTTCAAGAGACAACTCACACATAAATGAAAAATTTCAAATGAAATGATATTTGAAAAACACAGGTCCAAACAACTTGGACGTCCATTATATGTACAAGAACAGATTTTTAAAATATCTTCTTTTGTAAACTTTATTGTACTTTGCTAAAGCTTTTTTTAAATCAGTTTACCAGCTAAATAAATAAATACATTTTATAAACAGAAATACTACAAAACAAAAAAAAAACAAAAACAGGATGTTTCTCAATAGGAACTGCACTTGAACCAGGACAACTAAGTGTAACTACATGCCATTCTAGTTCAGATAAAACAAATAAAAAACACCTACACTCAACAGACTCTCTGATACTTCTCATACGGTTCATTAGCCAGCTTTAAAATATAGTTTAACCAGCACACTGTACGAGAAGTGGGCAGGGTTTCTGTAGTAAACTGCAACATAATAGTCCCTAGATTACTCACAAGTTTCAATCTACACATTCAATGAAAATATAATAAAGCTTGTTTAAATGACTGCTAGATAAGTAGTTAGTGTGAAACTGTTTTTTTAACCTTTTAACTTTTAAGAGTTATTTATAAATAAGTGTAAACACAAATAAATGTAACACACGGTGCAGATTTTATTCAAAAAAGCAAGCTTATGACTCATTCTGTATTTGGGAATCCCTCTGTTCAAAATGATATTTCCTCAGTTCCTCATTTTATTTCTGGCTTGTCTG
Source organism: Labeo calbasu (assembly GCA_019740295.1). NCBI lineage: Eukaryota > Metazoa > Chordata > Actinopteri > Cypriniformes > Cyprinidae > Labeo > Labeo calbasu. Next base: position 22,770 of record JAHKKF010527699.1, on the reverse strand, counting down.
CTCCGTGCTTACAGACAAACTTGAAAATGTACCTGTACTAATGTTTGACAAAAGGATTGGTGCAGCGGAGGTGAAAAAAGACCACACCTATGTGCAGACATACCATCTGAAGATAAACCTTTCAAGGGAATTACGTCATGTTGCACTGGGTTACAGGTCAAACAGATGAACCATGGAAATTCAAGACCATGCTTAAAAGTAGGCATTCACGACATGTATCAGATAAGTGACAAGAGTCCGTTAAACTTGACCACTGTTTTGATCAGGTTTGTTAGACTGCTATTGTGTGAACACCAGAAGCTGTGCAGGAAAAACAGGTCTGGTGAAAAAAAAAAAAAAAGTGTTTAAGTAGCATGCACACTGGAAAAAAATTGTAACATCTAAATTAACTTGTTTAATTCAAGAGCAAAACATTATTTAACATCACTAAATCAACCTAATTGCATTGATTTATACAAACTGGGTTAAATCAGGCCGCAATCACCCAAATAAACTAATATAAGAGGATCTTGATGAAATAAGATGGCATATTAATGGAAGCAGGGTTTATGCCTTTTAAATAGTTGTATAGCAAAATAAATGTATCCTATAGCTTTGCTTTTATCACTGCAACACAGCAGGTCATAGACAAATGAGTCCGCAGTGCATTTTTCTAATAACTATTAAGCCTTTATATATAACGCATTACAAAAGTTGTTTAAATTTACGACTTGTGCCTTGTAATGCACAAATGGAATGGAAAGGAAGGAAAGGATTGTGTAGCCAAGTATGGAGTTTCATGCTTGGAATTTGTGCTCTGCATTCACCCATCCAAGTGCATACACACAGCAGTGAGTAGCGAACAAACACACACACCAAGAACACACGACCCAGAGCAGTTAGGTAGACAATTTTTTTTGCTGTGGCGCCTGGAGAGCGTTTGGGGGTTTGGTGCCTTGCTCAAGGGTCTCAACTCAGTCGTGGTATTGAGGGTGGAAGAGAGCGCTGGTTATTCACTCCCCCACCTACAATCCCTGCCAGTACCGAGACTCGAACCCGCAACCTTTGGGTTACAAACTCTCTAACCATTAGGCCACGACATAATGTATTGTAGCTCATAACTGTAACCACAGTTATAACACTGATCTGATATAATACTACACTTTTAGAAAGTATAATGCATTAAAATATGACAAACATTCAAATATTATAATGCATTTTGAGCTTGGTTATAATTATTTATGAAAATATATAATGCATTACAACATACATTTAGAATATTTTATAATACATAATACATAAATGCTTAAATAAAGTGCTTAAATAAAAAATATTTTGGTAAAATCGTTCTTTTTTCAACTAAAATACACTTTATTTCAGTACACTTAGTACACTTTGATAATGTACTTAAAGTGCTCTATATTCACACACTAATTTTGTGCTTAATATACTAAAAAAATATTCTTTAGTACTTCTTAAGACAATCTTAAGAACATCTAAGTGTACTCAACTGTGCTATTTTGAGACACCATGAATATGAACTAAAATGTGCTTTTAACATACTGTATTAAAAAACAATGTATTTAGTTACCACTTGTAATACAATCTTTCATATACTTGTAAATACACTTATCATACATAGAAAATTGACTTAAGTATTTAAAATATAAGAATATACAATATATATATATATATATATATATATACAAAATGCATTTATTATTTATTAAACAATTCATTTCAAATGTACTGTAACTATGTTAATTGTTAATATTCCCTTTATATGATATACTTGACTACATGTCATCTGACTACACTTAAAATCAATTTAAATGTTAGTGCTAATTACTGCATTTACATTAAAGGGGTCATCGGATGCNCATTTTCCACAAGTTGATATGATTCTTTAGGGTCTTAATGAAACGTCTCTAATATACTTTGATTAAAAATTCTCAATGGTTTTGTAAAACAACACCCTTTTTACCTTGCCAAAATCAGCTCTGCAATAATCATCTCATTCTAAAGGGTTGTTCCTTTAAATGCAAATGAGCTCTGCTTGCCCCGCCCCTCTCTTCTCTCTGTGGAAAGACGGTCTTGTTTATATTAGCCGCATTCAGCCGCGTTTAGCCGCTAAACTTCTTAACTACCACGTTATAAGGCAAGGCGATCACAAAGATTCATAAAAAAACGCTTATACTCACTTCTGCTGTAAGTGAAGCTGGATCATGAATGATTTGTGCGAACATAGACGGATATATGTAGATCGGGAGGCGCATTCCTTTCACAAACAAACGTAATCTACTGCATGTTCAGGGGCTCAGATGTCGGGAATAAATGACGACCACTATGTTCATTATTACATCCAGCAACACAACACCTCAATCGCTCAATCGGAGATATTCTTGTCTAACGTACATCCCTGCTCTGGCATCAAAACATGGAAAGTTACTGGACTGTGACAGTTGGTCTGAGGTAAGAGCTCATGTCAATCAACTATTGTGGGAGCGGCCTCTGTCAGTGTGACGGCACTCCGACAGGCATCTGAGAATGGCTCGATTTGAAAAAGGGGATTATTTTTACAGATTCATTAAAAACCACTGCATGGATTTTTATCATTATAGGGTAGATTTGTACATACACTGCCAACACACATTAATGTTCAAACAACATGAAAAAGTGAACTTAGCATCCGATGACCCCTTTAAGTATACTTAAGTACTACAGTTGGGAAAATGTACTTACAACTAGCACATTAGTAAATATTTTTAATGAAATCAATTTCAATTAAACTTACAATTACTATATAAAAATCTACGAAGCTTGCACTCATTTTTAAAGCATTCAAAGCACACTTTTAAGAAATTAACAAAACTATAAACTAAAAAATCTCCTCTGTATATTTTTGCGATTGCGTACTTTATTTCAATGCAAAATTAGTGGTATTTAATATACTTTTTAAAGTGCACCGAAGTACTACTTAAGTAGAAATATACTTTTAATTAGTGTATTTATGGTGTGTAACTTTTACAGTTTTATTGAGCTATAAAAATGTACTACAAATGTATTTGCTTGTATTTCAGTATTTTTAGTGAATTCAAGAATTCTTTATTTTTACCTGGGCTGCACTGATCCAAAGCCATATTCTCTGAATCTTATTTAAAGAACCCCTGTGTTGAAAATCCACTTTTTAATGTTATTTAAATGTCTGTCTGGTGTTTTTAATATGCTTAGAGTCAAACCATGTGCCAACACCACTGCTGAGCATTTTCTCCTTAAAACTGCTGTGTCTCAGTCATCTTAGTCTTAACAAATGTGTTTTGAAACAGCCCATCTGTTTCTGCCATCACAAACATGCACCCAATCTGTCAACTTGCAAGATGACGTATTTCATATCATTAGCTGTCTCAGATGGAAAACAGGAACATGGCTCGTGTAACTTTAGCAATGCATTATTAGCTGTTTGATAATGTAGTTAAGCCAAAGGCCAACTATCAATTACTAAAAATGTAAATTACTGTGCTGTGCGTCCAACACTACAGAGAGCAATACATAAAATGTATTACCTTTCTGATACATCAGCTTGTAGGTGACCCTGTATAATTCACTCTTTCTCTTTTTCTTCTGGCTCAAATATAAATGGCTTATTTATTCCAAATGCCACTGTGTAGTGTTTACTGCTTCGGTTAATCAATGAGGTAAGCTTGCAGAGTTATATTCAAACCATGTTAAGGCATGAATAAATGAATAAATATGCCTTTCTGATTATCAAAGATGACTTCTAACTAAGGGATAAAATCAGTGATGGGGGGCTTTATAGATCAATACTCCCAATTTATGTATCTGCAGAGAAGAAATGTAAACATTTTATGTTTAAAGGTCAATTCACACCGCGTCGACAAACAGCAACAGACACTTTGTTGGGTTGCATCCCTGGTCCTTTTATGTTGGTGTCTGTCAGTGCTTGTTTTCACCAATTAAACATTGTGCATTGGTGTTTGTTGAGTCATGTAATGTCTAAGTTGTGACATACTGTAATTTCATGCTTATCATTGGTCTGTGTCTGTCAGTGCAGAGTGAATTTGTCTTTATTACTGCATTGACTGCTCTTTCATAGTCCTGTTTTGTTAGGGTATCATCCCGGGCTTAGATGTCCTAAAATATATTAAAAGATATAGAAATACAAAAAGGACAACTGCACGGTAAGCATCTAAAAAAAATATAGAAGAGAAAGCTCTAAAAATATTTTGGTTTTGGAGAAATCTGATGAGAAGGGTTTGCATTGATTAGTTTCTTTATAAGTTTCTTTCTTACAAAGATACTTCTCTGTAAAATAACAGAAAACGGAAAGCAATCTCTCAACATCAAATTCTCACAACAACCTGGCCTCACACTGAAACTTTTTAGACAGCAGTTGAACACATGGACCACTTGTGCACTTTACCACTCATCCACCTATTTTATCTCTTTTCATTAAACAGATGACTGGTGCATAGTGGTCATTTCGTACTGCGGAAATGACCAAACTCCTAGTGTTTTACACTCATCTAAATACTAATCTGAAATACTGTGAATAATAACACAAAAGACATAAGCAAACAAAAACTGAGCTTTTTTTTTTCTTTAGGCTACAATAGGGAATACTATTTTTTGTTTTGCATACAATCACTGTTTCCTAATTAAACTGTACATTAACCTTTATTATTGACTGAATCTAAATTAATCATTGCATTGCACTCTTGATCATGTCCACATCCCTGGCAAAAACTACCTATCAACAAATAGCATGAAATTCAAAAACTCAAACAATGATAGATAGACAGATAGATAGAAATTGAATTACTTCATCCAGTTCACTCTGCACAGACATAAACACTTCACTAAGCCTTTTTAGTGCGTTTTAAAAGGCCACAGCAAAGCCATCCATTAGTATTCATATAATATTTATGAAAAATAACAGCATGGGGGTGTTACAACCCAAAGTTGACACAAGCAACGTGACAACAGTGAAGAGGGTTTACAAAGAACAGACCACTCTCTAGCGCACAAAAACAGCGTAACACACCAACGCCACATACAGCCTATGGGGAACAGAAAGTAGGGCGTGAATTCAAGTAGGCGCTTGTGCTAAACACTTAAGCATTGTACACTATCAAACTAAAACTTATAAACGTGACATTTTGCACAATAATATGGCAGTCCGCTACGTTTTAGTCATATAAGTAGGCCTTCCTCCCTTGCTATTTCCAGTAGAGTCAAATACAGGAAACTTGTTGAAAATGTGAAAAGTCATATTAAGGCAATGTCCCTCGCATATTTTGTCATGGAGTATCCAGGCAAAAATACGATCATGTCATTTTGGTGTCGTTTAAGTAAGCTAGCTTATATAATGGCCTAACTAAACCGACTTCACAATCATACTGAGATTAAAGTATTATAAAGTGAGATTTTTATTCGTCAGACAGCTCTTAAAAGGCTTTTTGTTCTGTTTTTGGTCGCTCGCTTCGCACGACTGCGAATTTTCATGTACAGTAGAGGAAAGAGGGCTATTACAAAACTCATGTTTCCTCCTTACAACAACATGAAGCGATAAACAAATTCAAGTCACGATAAACTCATCCTCCGCAGTTTATATAACAATAATACAATGCTGTAAGAACATATCTTACCTGATTTCGACGCCAGCTCTTTAACACAAGTAAAGAGATATAAGTCTGCGCCTTCCGTGTGCGTTTGTTGTTTTTTTTTTCTTTCTATCCACCTACTTTCACTTTACACTGACACTATAGCTGCTGCTTATTGGCCGTCCTGATGCAGCATTTACCAGGTGAATAAGACACTTTATCCGGCTGGACATTACTAGAAATATTTTTTTTATTTTGTTGCATATAGACAGAACATTAGATATGTCATCGTTTTTAAATCCAGTTTTATGTGTGCCAAAAAGCGCTTATTTATTTTATATTTAAACGTGTATCTTCATACGTAGCTAAAGGGAGTATCTTCACACTTTTGTGAGTATTTTCGCTTTTTAATATCTTGCTACTTTATTATCTTCCTACTTTGGCATTTTCCTACCTAACATCTTACTTTTGTGAGCATCATATTTTATTAAATCCAAATTCTTAACCTATTCACTGTCTGAACAGCGTTAAATGGTCATTCGTTTTTTGCAGAAATTCTATCACTGTGCTATGTGTATTTATGTTTTAGCATTGCAAAACAATAATGCTAAAAAAGAACTTAAAAAGAAGTTCAAAGAGGGAGATCTTAATATCTAGGAATAAATAATTTATCATCGAAGAATATATTGTAAATATAAATAATAAATATACATTCACACTATAAACCAAACATAATTAAAGTAAATCAGATTAAATCAAATTGTTGTATATATTTAATGAACAAGGCAGGGCTACTGAAATTGTGCTGAAAATCAGTGATCAACTAGAGGACATATTCAACTGTGGTAACACCACCAATGACCACAAAGCAGACAAATATATCTGCACATTCTCACTGATTGTGTATTAAAACCTAGAGAGCTGACAAGAGACAACATTTTATGCATCATGCTTGTTACTTTCTATATTTCGCGACAACACGTCACTTGTAGGCGGGGAAACAACGCCATTTCTGCTCGAAACGCTTGATTTCCAGTAAGGAGTTTCGAAAGAGGTTTCCGTTGTCTCGAATAAGATCGATTTCTTTTGCGTTTTCATGATTTCTGGTTTCATCTCTAAAATACAACGGAGGACATGTTGCATCTTTAATTCACTAAAACAAAAAAACCGACAGTCCAGCAATGTTTCACGTTAAAGAATTAAGAATCCAACAAAAATTCTACAATTTTTCTTTGACAAAAATGAATAGAATAAAATAAAAATAACAACTTTAATGTCTTCGACTTTAAAACAGGCAAATCCAGCCATATATACCTCATTCTGAACAATTCATGAACATTTGGATAAAGTGAGGTGAAGTGTTGCCTTGCCCGCGGTATATAAGCTTCTTTGTGTACAAGTTACTTGTATAGTTTGTGTGCCCCCTTTCCAAGAAGCATAGAAATAAACAAATTCGCACATTCACGAGTAATGTTTTGTGAACAAAGTTGTATTTTGGGCTTGTTTGACCAGTCTAGTTTGCTTGATTTGTAGTGGATCTGGCAGCACCTCACGGTTTTTACATCAGGAAATGTTGAAGACAGGAAACTGCATCGTCATTAGTACGACTAGCCTGTATGTTATTTTTAATCTTACACTCACACCCAGATTAACACTTTTGTCTTTGATAAATGACTACAGAATAGTGTATGAGTATAGAACACTGATAAAACAAGTTTTTACTCTCCCCCAAAAAACTACCTGGTGGTGCTACCACTAGAGGGCAGTGGGTCACTGCCAGTGTGAAAAGCTAACTGATCTGCTTTGGTCCAGTTAAGTTTACGTTATGCAATAAAACTAAACGGTCAAAAATATAAAATAATAATAATAAAAAAAAATAAATAAATATAACATTATTCTAAATGTACAAGTTTTAAAATTTGTGATTAAGTCAATCTCATCCCATACGGTACACGTTCATGTAGTGAACGTTGTTTCAAGCTTCAGGCATTCCTCATATCAAAGCCCATTTCCTGACCGGTCATGATACATTTGGTCTGTCTGAGGGCTGTTGAGATAGGTCAGCAGAATGCTGTATGAGCTTCAGGGGTTGTTTTCATGTCCAGCCTTAACTTAAACAAAGTCAGAGCTGACTTGATCAATCTCCCGCTGATAGAGTTTGACAGGCCCGAAACGGAATTCTGAACTAACAAATGTTATCAATAAAAATTCCATAATAGTTGTGCAAAGTGTTTAATTTCTGTCAAAACAAACTATTTGCAGCTGTTTTGGAAAGTAACAACTGTGAAAATAAACATATTGAAAGGAAAAAACTTGTTCAAAAATGTGAATGCATGAATGATCCCATTTGGGGGGACGTTTTTTCAGTTTCAACTTAAAAACACTTTAGTTCTGGGACCAATTCTCACTGTTACCTAGTTGCTTATTAACACGCATATTACTAGCATATTGGCTGTTTATTAGTACTTACAAACTATATAATAATGCGTTATTCTGCATGACCACATTTTAGATACCTAAACTTAACAGCTACCTTACTAAAGATTAATAAGCGGCACGTTAGGAGATTACTGAAGAAAAGTCATAGTTAATAGTGAGTTAATAGTGAAAATAGATCTCCAAATGTACAATGTTTTTAATAGCAAAATTCTAAATAAACTGATTCATATTTTAAAAGCAAGTCAAAAATCAGTGAATTGTTGGTGGATTGACCTTTTGTTTGTTTACTCTGCATTTTTTTCTTCTCTCATTCACAGCTTGTCATTATTTCGGGGTCCTCTTAGGTAAAGACCCAGCGGTGAGCAGCACTGATGGCAGCACATCTGGAATCAATACAGTCGAACTGGGTAACTAGAGGGTTTTGGGGGGAGTTAGGGCTAAGGGTTGGGCTAGTTACGGTTTTGGCCCTGGGGGTCCATGTGTCCCTGACTCCTAAATAGACTTGATTGCTACCAGCTGGCAGCCTTAACTCACCCTGTGTCAGGGATCTCCTCTGATGTCAACCTTGTCAGTATCAAGGCTAGGCAGGACAAAGGAGAGTAAGACACGAGCAGAGGTGTAGGCAGGTCCTGGCTATGGGAAATCTTGCTGCACTGCATGTGAACTCTCTGGTTTGCGTCATGAATATTTTTAGCTTTATGTGAAAATATAGAGGACAATTTCCATTTAAAAGTAGAACAAAATCCAAACTGGATGCACATGCTTTTTGTGAGAAACTTAAAACATAATATGCTCTTAAAAAGCTAAAACTGAATATGTCAAAGCTCAATCACAGAGACACGGAGAGCTTCTGCATTTGCATTTTTCAAAAGAAATCCTGTCGTGTTTTAAGACAACAGGCAAAATTATTTGAGTTTTAAAAAATGCAAAATAAATTGAGCAATAATCATGAATATCATTTGAGAAATTATTTAACACAGAAAGCACATCACCAGTCAAACGTTTTTGAACAGTAAGGTTTTTAATGTTTTTTTAAAGAAGTCTCTTCTGCTCACCAAGCCTGCATTTATTTGATCCAAAGTACAGCAAAAACAGTACAATTCTGAAATATTTTTACTATTTAAAATAACTGTTTTCTATTTAAATATATATTAAAATGTAATTTATTCCTGTGATCAAATCTAAATTTTCAGCATCATTACTCCAGTCTTCAGTGTCACACGATCCTTCAGAATCATTCTAATATGCTGATTTGCTGTTCAAATAACATTTTTTTTGGATTATTATAATTATCAATATTTAAAACCGTTAAGAACATTTTTTTTTCAGGATCCTTTGATGAATTAAAATATCCAAAGATCAGCATTCATCTAAAAATAAAAAGCTTTCATGACACTATACACTATATTTTTAATAGAAAAAGATTTCTATTTAAGATAACAACAAAGAAACATGAAAAAATTCTACTCAGCTGTTTTCAGCATAATAATAATATATGAATATTAGAATGATTTCTGAAGGATCATGTGACTGGCATAATGATGGTAAAAATTCAGCTTTGAAATCATAGAAATAAATTACATTTTTAAATATATTCAAGCAGAAAACAGTTATTTTAAATAAACATATTTCAAAATTTTATTGTTTTTGCTGTAATTTGGATCAAATAAATACAGGCTTAGTGAGCAGAAGAGACTTCTCTAAAAGCATTAAAAATCTTACTGTTCAAAAACTTTTGACTGGTAGTGTATAAATCGACAGATTGGCTTATGTATGTGTACTTTACATTATACACTGAGGTATTCAAGTATTTGTATGTTTTTTATAATACACATGCACCTTTTTGTTTTAAAACATTTTAGCACATATAAATGTGTGGTTATTTGCTATCTTACCAGTTTGTAATATGCTATAACTTTAACAGTAGCAATTTTTTTTAGGTTTTTCTCAACGCTGAATCTATACACTTTATCATTCTGTAATTTAGATTCTGCTGTAGCTCTGGAGTCAGAGAGGTCGAGTTCAAGCTGACCAGGTCACATCACTCAGAGTGCGCCAGCACGGATGGTTGCTATGGTGAGGGTTATGGTGGAAGAGATATGGGGATTGATGGGAAAGTTTTGCTTGCTCAAGTAAATTTTCCAAAATACTCAACAGAAAACAAAACACAGTTTTATATATTATATATATGTAATATATAATCAACTTTGGTGGTAATTAACATTGTGTAAACAAATAGCTGTGTAATTATAGCTCATAATATTTAGCAGTCTATCTACTGAGCTTTTTCACCTGAGCTTTTTCACAACATGTGTTCAGAAATTCAATGGACTGTTTAAAGAATTATATCACAATAAGTCAACAGCTTCATTCACAGAAGATACAGAAGATTTATTTTTAGTGGAAAGGTAATCATTGACCTTCAGATTCATATTATTAACCCTTTGTGCCACCTCAAGGTGAGTGTGTTATTGAGTGTATGAATTGAAGGTTGTGTAGCTGGAGAACAATTATCCTTTAGATAGAGACTGGAGGGCAAGGACTCTATATAACCCTGCATTATTCATCTTAATCAGACTTAATCATCAGCATCCATCAGCACTTTACATTAAATATGAGATTAATCTCCATACTATAAAATACATTGGACTTAATGAGGGTTATGTTGAGGGTCAGTGTTTTGATGTATATCCTATAGTTTAACACAACGGTTGCAATCACACATAAGTAATTAAGTCAATTCCCATCATATCTGTATGGACTATATTTCATGCAGCCATAAGATTAATTATCTAGCTTTTCTTTTTAAACTTTCTTATTAAACCCTTGACCACAGAGCACCTTTATTTGACACTCCACCCTGAAGGCACTCCCGATCATTGGACAGTGTTTAAATAGTAAACACCAACTGAAATTAAAAAATATAGTACTAAACTATAAAAAAAAGAGGATCCTTTACATTTGTTGAACTATAGCCAGCTCTAACTATCATATGCAGAACCTACAAGCAAATATTAACTTACATTAAAATAATTTGATCTGCTATTTGAACTCTCAGAAAAAAATATACAAAAGCTGTACATGTTAGCACCTAAAAGGTACAAAAGTATACGCTTGGTAAGGTACACTGTAAAAAACCGACAGCTGTGGTTGCCAAAATTTTACCGTTTTACGTTTTTTACTTGACTTTACAGGTAAATACCGATATAATGTTAATGTACCAACCTACTGAAGTACTGAAATCTGTACCTTTGTAATACACTGATAACCACCAAAAGTGGTGATGAGAAAGTCACATGATGAACCAAAGCTCATCACAAACAGCTTTTAGATGCTAACATATATAGAAGGTGTCATTTACACAAACACTAAACACCATCATGGTAACACACACGAAACTGAAATAATGCAATAAACATTCATTTAACAACATTAGATGTAACATACCACCCTAATGTCCAAAACTGCTAAGACCAAAAAACTAAGAAGAAAGAGTTATTTCAACAAAAAAATCAAATAAAAAAAAAAAAATGTAACACAGGGAATTCTGTTTTTACAGTTGTTACTGTTAAATTCACAGTCATTTTTTTGAGAGTGTGGAATAGCCGCATGACTTTCAGCATCTTACAAAAATGTATATTTTGAAATCATGTACCACTTGACATATACAGGAAGATGAGCCATGGAAGATTTTCGACATATTCTCTTTAATATTGTGTAATACTTTTTTTTCTTAAAATACAGTCTTTTCTGAGGTAGACCATTACAGTTCAAGAACATTATCATTTTTATAACAGACATCAAAAAAAGACATGAAATAAATATTTTCATGTACAATATGCTGCAAAAATGAGGTAGAAATGGTTACAGAAAATGTACAAGAACAAGATCCAAGAACAAAGTTACTGTACTAATAGATTCAAAACAGCTAATTAATGCCAATTTTGTTGGACAATCTGTTAAATCGCTCCATATCTATAATACTGAGTATTATCTGTATTTGCCTGTGATATCCGATTCAAAACAGTGCTGAATTTTTCTACACAAGGTGATGTATTTGTGCGCGTTGGATGTCCCTGAGTATGCCAGGTTCTGTGGGTTTTTGCCTTTTCGGCACTGATCAATATGTGCTCCTGGGGTCATTCTGATTGACCTGTGTGGCATGAGTGAAGCCACCAGCTGTACTTGAAGAGCCGAACAGTGCTATAGCGTTACTAGACATCAGTCAGAATATGGCTTCTCCAAAAGGCTGTGTGTAAGATACGGGGGATGGGAAATCAGCTCACCACATGGCTGTACAGGGCCAGCAACCAAGGGGACAAACCATTGTGCTAAGAGCATGTGGTGTGCCAGGGGTAAAGGAGTGATCAGCTGCTGTTACATCACAGTTGATCAAAATTCAACAATCCACAAATGCCAATCTAACGACCATATAAATAAACTTAATAATCTTAGTTTGGTCAGCAGTGGTGGTTTGAAGACATCTGATCACTCCATGTGACTTTTATGTAGATTTTAAACATTGGTAGAGGCTGCTCCATCTGGATTGTCTACATGATGAGCGTGTTAACAATTTGTATATATTACACGTGATGGTATAACACAATTTATGATTAGACATGATTAGCTGCCAATTGTATATATATATATATATATATATATATAAACATTCTCATTTTGATCTTTGGGTTGTTTCTTTTTGCTCCTCAAGTACTTCTGTGACACATGCTTTGTACCTTGGTTTCTGAAAACAGTTTGTCCAACAAAATCAAACATCTGGTTTGCCATCTACAATAACACTTCATGAAGACAATCATCACTCCATCAAAATCTACATCAAAAATAAAGGGTAAGGATAAGGGAAAATGTTTTCATAGAGAGTTAAAAACATGGATTTATGGCATCAGATATTCTCTGAAATACCTGAATTACATTCATTGTTTGTCTTTGTAGCATTTTCAAGTTTCACCTAAGAGGTAACAGCACAGATGCAGTGTGTATACAGGTCTGTGTCAGGTCTGTTGCTCACCTCCAACCTCAATGCTTACTACTAAGACCCTAAGATTACATACATTCTTTATTTATCATTTCTGAGGTAAAGAAATTCTTCCTGAGTATTTCAAACAAGACTACACATACTAATAAAATAAACTGAGTAAAGCAGAAGAGAGAAAATAGTCATTCATGGACCCTTGCTTGCTTGTTTTTGTGTTCGAGGGTCCTGAGCAAAGGCTCTCACGAGATTGTGAGGAATGTGATGGGTTGTTTACATATTGTTGTATTTGGGAAAATATGTATGACCTTTACCAAAGTGTTCTGAAAGAAGTGTATCAACAGTAAAAGCCTGTCTATTGTCTGAATTTCTATGGATTAGCATTTTAATACTTTTTGGGTAGCAATGCATACTCTTTTGGTAAAATGACCATTTTGACAAAGTGCACAAGATATGACCGCGGCCTAAAACAATCAACTTTGTAAAATACTGTTGCTTTCTTCCCTAAGAGGTTGCATAACAGTAAATACATTTTGGTGAATGCTGTGACTTGGACATTATAATGTTGGTGAGAATTTTTGGTACAAACAAAGTAGTTTTGATATATCCTAAGCCCTTAAACACCAAATGATCTTTAAAGTAAATCAACGCAAATAAAACAACACCACTGGAGTGGACTGGCAATAAATAGGATCCTGAGAGTTGTAATCAACAGGGGTATTTTTCAGGAAAAGTCAAGTTATCTATAACCTCCAGGTTTAGTCCAGGATCAAGGCTAATTGGAATTCCAGTGAAATTCCAAAATATAATTCAGACTTTCTATCAGATATGCCAAGCAACTAATAAATGCCCCTTCAAGAAAGGCCTAATATTTCATTTCTTTGGGAAAAAATAAAGTATATGTATATTTATAGAAAAACAACACACCATGGCATGTTCCCTAGATTAAATGCATTCAATCCAAAATGCCTCCCCACCATAAACTGTAATTTCAAGTCCCACTCTTTTGGCTGCAACAAGTAGTTAAAAAAAAAAAGAAAAACATTTAGCAGTCCCCAACCAGTGGCTGACTAGGTTCTCAGTGGCTATAAACCTTGCTCCACTCCATACAAGTGTCCAGTTCTTTGGGGGTGCTGTGAGGGCGTACCTTGCAGAAAGCATTTTCAAAGTCTTGGAGGGTAGGGGAAGAAAGGGATGAAGGGAGGCCATGCAAGGGCACGGGTGCAGAGGCGGAAGCTGATGCCAGAGCCTGCTGGCAGAGCTGCAGCAGCTCCCAGACGGAGAAGCCTTCCGAACGCTGCAGTACTGCTGACATCTCCCGTTCGCCCAGACTGCAGCCTTGGGGCGCCAGCGCCTGCAGAAGCACATGTCTGCGTGTGTTTCCATCTGGCAGGCCTATGTGGTAACGCTTGGAGAAGCAGCGCAGAAGAGAATCTTTGATCAAATCAGGTCGTCTTGTGGTGCACACAACCAGAACCGGGCTGCTCTGACCATGTTGAATCTTCTCCAGCTGGGCCTGGAGTTGCAGTCTGAGACCTTCCTCCTCAACCGCCTCCACCTCGCTGAGCAGCACCACTGCGGGTTGTCGGGCTGTTGTAACCGAGAACAGAGTGACGAGTAGTTGCTCTGCTTCTCCTTTCAATTTAGAGGCCAAAGTTGCACAGCTCAGCCTATAGAAGGTAGCACCCAGTTGAGATGCCATGGATCGTACCAGTGTGGTTTTGCCCCCTCCTTGAGGGCCAAACAGCAGGATGGTTCTGGGTGGGCGGATGGCAGGGTTGGGTCGCAGGATAGGCCAAAGCACGTCCTCCTCTAGCGCTGCTTTGATGTGACAGTTCCCAGCCAATTCACTCCAAAGCAATGCTGGACTGCAATCTTGCAGTTCCTGGCTTACTAGCTCCAGCATTCGGGGTTCCATGCTTTTTATGGGATCGGAGCGCTTCTGCGAACGATGCTGGGAGAAGCCTTGCTCCGAACCTCCGTTCTCCCCAGTCATGGCTGCCGGTGGACTGTAGTCCCCTGCGGCTCCATACGTTGGTGAAACCATGGGCTTTAGCCCACTGTACTTCCCCACTTCGTCTCCTTCCAGGCTCGACTGAGATGAGGGTTTACTAGGCTTAAAGGCTTGAGGATCTGCGTTGCCCGTTCCAAAGCCATTTCCACGGCACTCAGCTTTATCCGTGACCCCGTATGGAGAATCTCCCCCAGCTTTTATGGGGTCATAGCTATATTTCCTATAGCGTGCACTGTCTCCGTCTTCCTCATCCAGGGTCATCTCAAATGCTTTTCTCTTCAGAGAGCCCCCAGGCTCTGAGCCCCCTAGACTGCTGTTCTGATAGCCATAGCTGCCACCAACCACTGTGGGTCTTGATGGAAGTGGAGAGGGGGCGGCTATGCCCGAGGGGATGTACGGGGCTGTTGGATGGGTGTAGCTAGGAGCAAGGCTAGTCTGGTGAGGGTAGGTGCTAGGGGGGTAGTTGTACACAGGGGTAGAAGGTGTGTAACTGGGGAGAAGTGTGGGGCTAGGCTGAAGGGCATGTAATGAGGCTGGTGGAAGTGCTGAACTGGGTTGGGGACAGTACCCTGATGAGAGGTAGGTGCCATTGTAACTGGGCGGGTAGTCACTGGAATGGGGCCCACTGCAGGAGCTGCTCCCGCTGTATCCCGAGTCCGAAAGGTTGCTGTTAACTGCCGACACATTGCCCGAGCCTGGTGGGCCTGCTGATGTGGGAACCACCTTTGGTCCCGACAGACCATCATGAGAAGAAGGAGGCACTAAGGGATACCCCCCATCAGTGCTGTGCGTAAGAGGCCAAGGTTCCAGTTCGCTTTTCTGGCCTCCGTTAAGGGCCCCAAAGGCTCCAGGTTCAGGGTACGTGCCCACAGCAGGGCGTTCGTACGGTGAGTCTAGCATGCCGGAGTATTTCTCAGCGTAGCGCTTCAGCAGGTTGGAGGCAGTAAGGGCCGAGATGTCATCATTTGCCCAGGCGTAGCTGTAGGAGCCACGGCTGCGGCTGGGGTAGAGCTCAGACTTGTGGGCAGGGGATGAGGTGGTGGACGACACGTCCAAATGCTGCTCAGGCCACTGGCTCAGGGGCTGTGCATGCTCCGGGTTCCAGTGCATCTTCAATAGGCCTGCCGGAGACAGCAATTTGTCAGATTATGCAAGAACTTGATATACATCAATAGCATACGATCGTACAATTCACAAATCAGTCTTGTTTTTCCCATTAAAGAATCATGAGGCTAGTCAAATTGACTAAAGACACATTATGGCTGATTGCATAGTGTGTTTTTTTGCCTGGTAAAAGGACTCTTTCAGTATTGTGCATGCACGCAGAGGGAGCCTTTCTTTTTCTGCAGCATGTATAAAAGAGAAGGGCTGTGAATTTGCTCCTTTCAAGCCCTCAGCCATGTAGCAGCCTTGTGTTGCCATCTGCAGTTCTCCCAGAGGAGAAACTGTTATCACCCTGTGCATGTTTCCCTCAATACATCCCCTCCCACCACCACAGTCCATCCACAAAGCAATTCTCCAAAAGGCCTCTGTGGCCAGCTTGACAGAGGGAGGGAAAGAGAGGGAAGAAGGAACAGAGGGGGAGAGGGAGGGGACGATTTGGGGGGAAAAGGGGGGGTGGGGATTGGTGGACAAAATAGTTGTGCTATTCATTGGCCATTTCCCATGAAGCACTGGGAGTGTGGAATGTCCTTTCCTCTGGCTATCTCCAGCACCATTTTCCTGTGATTAATTATGCTGGCCTAATATGAAGGAGATCTTAAAGCACATGAGAATAAATAAAAAAAATAAAAAATGAAGTGTTTTTTCCTCTCCACATCCAGTTTCCATTCCGTCCCTTCCTCCTCATAACACAAATTCATCACAAATGAGGTTTTCTGAGCTTCTGAAAGTGCAGTACACTTGACAGCATCAGTTCAAAAGGTACATCGTAAGAAAATTAATTCTAAAATAAACCATCACAAAAAAATCTAAATGCACCATAAAAGCATAAAAAATATATTTTAGTGGTGTGCATAATTTATGTGCATTTTTTCAAGGTCTTGAGAATTTCATGGAGCAGAGACTAGTTTTAAAACCAGCCATTTCATGAGGGTCTGCAACTGCTCCTTCCAGAGGCATTAGCTAAATTCCACACATAGCTTGGCATTATTGAACTGTCAGGAATCAGCCTGGGGTGAGGGCTACGGGGGAAAATGAGGAGGTAAAAGGAAAAAAACTACAATCTTCATCATAGGCCGCAATCTGAAGAGAAAGTAATGATTTGTTATTCACACTTCTGCCAGAGTGTGCAAGCTGCTGCTTTATTGGCATTTAAATCAAGCTTCAGTTCTGTATGCTATGTTCCCCCTTAGTCTTTTTCCTCCCAAAAACTCGGCCCTCCCCCTTTGTGTGCTCTTTCTGTTTCTCAAACTCCCGCCCCTCCCGTTGCCAAACCTTCCCATGTGTGTCTTCAGATTACGCCTGCTATTTATTCCAAAAGATCACACCAACAGACCAGATGGCCATTGGATTACCATGTCCTTCATATTCATATCTAGAGCCTTCCCACATCCAAACTAACACCTCAGCGCTCATTTCTAATATTGAAACAAGATAAAACATACAAATTTGAACACAGGTAAAGCATTTGGTCATTGTCCAGTCAGTGGAAACAGTATATGTCCAGCAGGACAATCCCATCTGCAGGCCAGTTTGTGAAGTGCTGTATGGAGCACAATAATGGGGCCAGTGTGTGACAGAGATGGATGGCAGCCCAGGGGAGCTCATAAAACCTGCAACGGGTAGAGGAGGAGGAGGAGGGGGAATGGACAGCAGGCGCTCCGGCCACCGTGTGTGTGTGTGCATGCACGCGCATGAGTCTATTTGAGAGGATGGGGCTTGACATTAGGGAAGTCATTCAGGCGGCCAAACTGCTGTCCACTCCATCAATATACATGAGTGTGTGTGTGTGCACCTAAGCACATGGGAAAGCCAAACCGGACATGGAAGTGCCTGCTTCAAGAAGAAGAACTGACTCACTACCCAGCCAAAAATGCTATCCATTAACATGAAATAAACCACAGATGAGCTGGTCTGCAATTAGAGCTACGCCTCAGCAGGGACTGTAATAATCTAGATGTGATTTAATCTGTGTTTCTATTTAAATCACCACAGCTGCTGAGATTAACTCATTCTGGGCATTTGAGAATAGATGGTCCAATTACACCAGCAGAAGTGCAAATGACCACTGAAGGCTATTTATTTCTGTGAATAAATGTCAGAATCAAGACAAGGAATACTTTATAAAATTTGCCAATAAGGAGTGAGATAATGGGTTTTGCTATATGTGACCCTGGACCACAAAACCAGCCTTAAGTAGCACAGGTATATTTGTAGCAATAGCCAAAAATACATTGTATTGGTTAAAATGATTTATTTTTCTTTTATGCCAAAAAATCATTAGGATATTGAGTAAAGATTATGTTCCATGGAGATATTTAGTAAATTTCCTACCGTAAATATATCAAAATGTAATTTTTGATTAGTAATATGCACTGCTAAGAACTTCATTTGGATAACTTTACAGGCAATTTTTTCAATATTTTGATATTTTGCACCCTCAGATTCCAGATTTTCAAATATTGTCCTATCCTAACAAACCATACATCAATGGAAAGTTTATTTAAATCTCAATTTCAAAAAATTTACCCTTATGACTTTTTTTTTTTGTGGTCCAGGGTCACATATATATACTGTGTATGTATGTATTTTTTTTTTTAATTGTAGCCCCAGTCACATATATATACACATGTTAAGGTTAAAAGTGTACACTAAGGGAAATTTTTTTTTTTTTTTTTTTTTTTACATTTTATACAAATTTAAAGGTGCACTGCCATATTTTTTTCATTTTGCAGTGGCCAATATAACAGTTGGCTAATGCTTTATTAACTTTATTCAAACTTTCAGTTACAGACAGCATTGTAAAAAAATTGCTAGTTGCAGTAAGACAAAACTAATTAATTCTTATAAAGTTATAATGAAGGAAAAACTATCAAATGCACCTTCAAACAAACATAAATAATTAGCAAAAAGAGAGATTGCATTGAACAGGTAATTAAGATAGATAAACAAAACCAGGTTTCATTCTCCCTCTCACGCTCATATACCTAAATTATAGCCACAGGACCAGTTCTAATCTCACGTCATTAACACGAGGGGCTGGAGTAAACAGAGGAGCGCTGTGTGGATTAAGAAACCGAGGGCCCTTTAAACAAAACTTCATTGTCTGCATGGGAGCTCCTGGCCATTGCTTTGTGTGAACCGCGACGAGTGGTTTGCCGTAGTGGCTCTGTGCGGGTCCGAGGCTGGCAGGGAGACAGATGTTTCCACTGGTCGCCTTACTGTCTGTGTGTCCATTGTTGCACAGCCCATCCAGCAGACGTCCTCCTGGCCTGACAATCCTGTTGGTCCTGAGACAAAAGCTGAGGGATCCTATTGTCAGAGGCCTGCCTAATTATGGAAATCTTATTAATCTATTCAGCAGCAGCGTGCTGACAGCCTTTGTGCCGTCCTGGGATTTATTGAGGGTTCTTTTGGAGATATACTCGTGTGTTTGTTTGTGTGCGCCGTCACAAATGCTTAATAAAATAACTAATCAGTTAATATAAGTAGGTTACAATAAAGTGCTATTAGAGTCAGGATAACCAAAATATCAGTTATGATTCTGACTCGACCACTGTGGTACTACAAGCAGGTTGCCACAGCAGAAGGTTCTGCAATGTGAGAGCCGAACAGGCCCGGCTGCCGTAGGATGCTCAGCTTTTCACAGCTCCCCAGGGGTCCGTGTGCACTTTCAGGCCGCGTCACTTTTGTTTTCCTGCCCTGAGGAACAAAACCTACATGGATGCAACAAGCCTTCTGGGACACGGGGCCATTAAACCAGGCAGATTGCACAGGGGCCAGTTGTAAACAGGAGCAGCCTGAATCAATCCAATCAGGCATTATTGTGGGCACCCACTCCCTAAACCCCACACATAGATTTAAGTAGGTTTATCTACTACAAACACCCCCCTCATTGCATATTCACATATCAAATCTACAAACACCGTTTGCATCTTCAACGAAACAGCACACTGACAAGAGTATACTTGCATTCAGCTACCCTAAAACTGTTGAAATAGGAGACAACTTTAAAGGGAAATAACAGCACGGACTACAGTCCTGACAATTTGATTAATTTCAATCCATCTCTGTCAGTTAAACATCAAAACAACCTAAAAGAAGTAGCTGTATGCTTGAACAGTGAGTATCCTGTTAGGAATTATGTCCTGAAACTTCAGCCCACAGTGCTGGTATGTGTGGAACTCCCTTTGAAGAATGCAGATGCCATAGAAGAAGGGCTCTTTCAAGAGAGAATAAAGATGAAGAAGCGAGAGGGAGAAAGCTGAGAGACGGAGAGAAAGAGTAGATCTGGTTGAAAAGAGTGCAGAGGGAGGATTGTGTTTACATGAATTAATCACCTCGGAGCAGATAAGATGGCACCCTGTGTTCTAATCATCAGCTGATTTGTATTCCAGTACAGACGTCTCTAAATCAATGCTTTAGGCAGAGGGACTGCAAAATGTCGATGAAGAAGCCTATCGGACACTTTAAAGTCATGCAGAGCCTTTGCAGTAGTTATTTAAAATCAAATTCAGGTTATATTTTTGTACTTTTTAAAATTATATGAAGAGTTTATTTGCAAAAACCGATAAACGTCACTTTCAATTTAAACCCTAAACACGTTTTGTCCAAAAAAAAATAGCCGGCATTGTCCACTTCCAAGTCATCGCGAGTTCACGTTTTACTGCAGAAGCCTACAAGCACCCTTGTTGTTTGTGAACAGAAGCCGATAAGTCCATTTTAGCGAATCAGCGCGCTGTATTTAGGTCAGGTGACAAGGCTACTTTCACGTTGAAAGGACGTGCTAGCTGAGAGGAGTTTCGTCAAAGCTGACTAAAAGTGATCGAGGATGGATAATTTCGACGAACTTGATGAACCTGTGATATCTTCTTCAAGACGTAAAAGGAAAATAAAAGCTGAGACGTTTTCACGGAACCTTGGAAAAGCAGCGCGTTACAATGGTGAGGGAAATGCTCCGTGTATTGCGTGTAATCACATCCATACAGTCTATGATCAACAACAACAACGTTTGTCAGGCATCTAACGTTACATTGTCATCTGAGGAGATTACGAAAGATTAAACGAGTGTTTTTTTAATGTCTAAAACATAAAATGTGGGGTCATCTGCTTTTGACAGAAAACGACTGTTAGTTATCTGCTTTTGCTATAAAACAAACGTTTAATATGAAAAAAAAAACATTCTTTCAATTAACTTTAATTTTGTAAATTACCTGTATTTGTTTAAGTTATTATTAATTAAACAAAACAACCTGCAGTTTGATTGATATTACTTGGAATGCCCAATAAAAAAAGGGGTTTCTGAAAAAAATAAAAATAAAAATTGAGTTTTCCGTTTTGCAAGTGAACTTATATATATATAAAGAAAAAAAAAGAAATATAAAATATAAAAAAATACAAAAAGAAAACAAGTCTCCCTGTGGCTACAAAGTAAAAAATTAAATAAATGTATGAGGGTAAGATCCTTCCTTAAAAATCCTGACAACAGCTCCTTATAATTTACAAGGCATGTATAACAGCCCATAACTATGACAGTTTTTATAAACTGATGCATTAGTTACAGCAGTGTGGTTAACTTGATCTCTCTCTCTCTCTCTTTCAGTTGCTCTTTCTTTTTGCTCATCTGCTCCCTTTTCATGGGCCTAAAAAGATGTAATAGCAGAAGAGGCGGTGGGCCTTACGAGTTTTCACACCTGCTCCTCAGCGCACTGCCAGACGCCGTGGCTCTTTTCAGCTGGGCCCCGTGGGGTCCCTAGAGGAAGGAGCCTATCTGCTAGAGTGGCAGTGAAGGATCTGATTTTTTTCATCTCTCTCTCTCTCTCTCTCTCTCTCTCACTAGCCCTCCATTTGAGCTGCAGTCCATAACCTCTCAGCTTTAAAGGTGTTATTGCTTGGCCTTTTGGGACACTGTAAGTGTTGATGATGACTACAGTAAATACTGAGTCTCACATCATATTCCTCAACAGTGTGAGAATAATGAAAAATCAGCAATGTGACAAATGGATTATGTAACGTAGGCTGTTACTCATGAGAAAATGATTTGAATATTTGTACATTTCAAGTTTGAAATCAATACGATAGGCACGTGAAAGTGCAAAAAACATGAAAGGAAAAAATGAAAGGGCATGTTCTCAAGTGCAATATCTGTGATCTATATCTATCATTTGTGGACGTCACAGCTCGTTTTAGACTAAAAATGAAAAAAAACTCACATCCTTGGTGGTTTGAATGAATGATTAGATTCTCATAATTTTAGAAACAACATCCCCACCCCCCTGACCAGTTAATTCTTGTCCACAAATGGCCAAATGCCTGGCACCCCTCCCCTTTAAGAAAAACAGGGTTCCTATTTTCTGTGTCCGCAGGCCAGGTTTAGGTCATTGTGTCCACTAATATATCAAAGAACAGCTGTCCTAAGGCTCTGTGATGACCAATCACCCCCTTCCATCTGTCTCTCTTACCCAGTCTCTCCTCCATCTCCCCCTGTTCTCCTCCATCCCCTTCTTCCAATCTCTCTCTTTCCCCCCTCTCCCTCCTTCCTTTCCACCCTGCCCCCCCATGGA